>OZ022585.1:24696010-24923510 GCA_963669155.1 Arbacia lixula
GGTGATAAAATCACCCCTATCCCACCTATACTTCGCCTAATTGGCTGTGTGTAATATCGTATGGGATCAAAAGCACTGCATGACAATGGCGGTTGTAACTCTTCAAAGCAGTACTCATCACGCTAACAGTAACAATACAAAGTAACCTTTCAAGAGCAACACGCGACAAGGCGTAGTGGTGGCGTGGTGGTGGTGGGGGTAGGGGAGATAGGGGGTGGTGGGGATAGGGGGGCTGGGGGCTGGGGGGGCGGCAACAGTACCAGGCCACTTACACAGGTCCTCTGATTGTGGCAATGATCTCAAAACGAAGATACCATGCCCAGGGGGAGGAGGGGGGGGGGGGGCTTTGTAAAAGTTGTCTTGCGTGCAGCAATTACCTCATCTGCATTACATCACCAAAATAAGCTGAAACGCCCCTTACCGATCCCGAAAGTCGCGGTTTATCTTTCAAGCACCAATATTTCGTCAGCGTTTTCTCGAACGAATCGTAGAATAGCGTTGCTAGATAATCGTGTTATTTTTCCCCTTCAAATTGTGGTTTCAATTGGTTTTCTACACCGTATGTGCTAATCATTACTCCGATATGAGAGTACTCTTTCAGGTTTCTTGTCATGTAATATTGCAGACCCTCTCACACTGTGTAATGTGGTCCAACTGTGCTACTGTACATCAATAACAATATATCATGTTAATGATGGTGGAAGACAGGTAAAATGAACTAGGAAGGGCGTGTGTAATAAACAGAGAGAGAGAAAGAAAGAAAGAAAGAAAGAGAGAGAGAGAGAGAGGGGAGAGAGAGAGAGAGAGAGAGAGAGAGAGAGAGAGAGAGAGAGGTGATAGAAGTCAGAGATAACGGGACACGGAAAGAAAACAAGTAAGAGAATAGTTTGAAAGTAGGAAAAAGGAAGTTGATCGCGAAATTAATGCAGGACTCTGGATTCCTGCTAAATACTCCAAGTCCGTTTTCATCATAATGTGTATTCATGTGAGACATGGCACGGGATTAATGAACACAGTCAACACATGATGTCTAATAGGCCTTGACAGGCGCTGTCCGTATCTTGAAAAATGTGAAAAAAAAAATCATATACGATACAATAGTCAACCAGACAATTTAATGCTTATGAATAAGTCCTTCGTGATGTGTACACAGCACTTGCCTACCAAGCTGCACCCTATTCATGTAGATTAATATATCAGTAAATATCACACTATTCCATACTATCATAATGTACTTGAACTAAGTTTTAACAGGACATTTCGAGATCAAGCCATCAGTGGAGTTGACGTGGTAAAGTGGTTTTGATTTTTGACTGAAGATCGTGGAGTCGCAGGTTCAAACCACATGAGAATTAAACTAGACCCCCTTTCTATTCCAATTACATGTTCAGTGTTAATTCTGGATCAAATTTGGTATGTGTTTCTTTCCTGTACTCCTCTTAATATTTACTCTAAAATGTTCTCATCTGTTAGAGGTATTTCCTCCTGATTAATGCAATAATTTTCATACATTGATAACATTCTACATATTGTGATATTTGCAAAAACTGAAATGTATGCTCGTGAGTGATCGGAAATTGGTCTATACGTATCACTATGTCACAATATGTTGAAGGAGCAATCATGATATCATGCGAAATGAACGTTATTCCTTGCATTTGGCGACAGTTTGCGATTCAATGAGGGACATAGGCTACATTAGTATGTCAAAAAGGAGCAACATTTAAAAACAAATCCATCGGTATATCTTTATGCAAATTATGGATGGCAACAATTTTGCTAATCCATGGTTACAGAAAGTTTCTGTCGTAAGTCGTAATGTGTGAAGAGTGCAACGGCAATCCCGTTGGGCATAGCATATCATAGAATACTTCGAGGCTACGTGATAAAATACATAAGTGTACGACATTTAACAGTCAGGTTTCGAGCGAAGGGAGTTTCTTCCCACTAAGTTCATTGTAGCATTGACAAATTAAGTCCTTGGGTGAGGTTACTTTTGTAAGCTTGAAGTATTTTGCAGTAGTTCCCAGCTTTACCCTGCTGTGATTTCAGCAGCATCAAAAGCCTCCCATGATCCGGCAGCCATATTATCAACTGTTATTATAGCTCTGTCGCGCAGAGATTCAATAACTGATGTGATGTGGCGTGATTAAAGAAACATCATATGAGAGAACAATACCACCCACTGCTTAATTGAACATGATTTTTAGGGAGAAAAAGAGGAAGTCTGGTTTGAGCCCTTCATGTGCCAATCAGATTGCCTTTCTATGACATCTATATGGTTTATTTGTGCAAAAATGCACCAAGGGCGAATAAAGAGTTAAAGACATGGAAGCAAATGGGCTACCATGTCTGAAAGCTGGCAAAACACTCTCATACATGCATTCAATATATTATACGCGTATTACGTTAATTCCCAGGTCATTGTGAAGACCTAAGGAAGTAAAGGGACGTATCAGCTGATGGGGTTATCGAGGTTTATCCTTAAGCATATGACTGTTTATATCCTTAGCATTATAACGCGATAAGCACAAATATCCCTATACAAGCATGCCACCCTTCTGTCCTTGATTTGTATTCCTCTCATCTTCATCATCATCATCATCATCATCATCATCATCATCATCATCATCATCATCATCAACATCAGGCCTTGTTCAACCATTGGTGAATGAAGCCCTCCTCAATCACTTTCCATTCCCTTTCATTTGCTGCTATTCTGTTCCATGTTGCTGTGTTTGTGTATGATGATATTTCGTCTATCCACCTTCTCTTTTGTCGACCCCTTCTTCGCTTTCCTGTTCTTGGTTGCCATTCTGTGAGCTTCTTGTTCCATCTGTTGTCTTGTGTCTTGTGTATCTCCATTTCATCTCTTTAATTTTTACTATAATATCTTTGACCTTCGTTTTCTGTCGTATGTCAGTGTGCTTCACTTTGTCAAGTAATGTTAAATTGAGCATTCTTTTTTTCATACCTCTTTGTGTTGTTCTCAATTTATGTTCCATTTCTTTAGTTGCAGACCAGTTATTCCTCTAGTAATTTCCTTATTGCATCCTCACCAAATATCGCTATCAGTGTGCACCCTTTCTCGGTGAATTGAATTGAAATGAATTGAATTGAATTGAATTGAATTGAATTGAATTGAAATGAATTGAATTGAATTGAATTGAATTGAATTGAATTGAAAGGTTGTATCAAAATTCATCATCGCAGCCCGAAGGCCGAATACAAGTGTGACATTCATAAAAAGCTTGACACACAATTTATATAAAAAGCTTATGGCTACAATGTAAACAAAATATTGCACAATACCCATATTTAAATTGAATAAATTGAATGCATATGAGATTTGTTTTTGCAATGAAACTCGAATTCTTAATCATGTTTTGAAATAGGTACATGGGTACGCTCTCACCGTGGGAGCTTTCAAAGAACATGTTATAACACTGTACATTTTGTTTTGTATGTTTTAGGACATTGACCTATGCTCAGAATTGTGATATCTTAGCTCCAGGAGGTTCAACTCATCTGCTTTATCTCAAGCACTCTTCTTGCACTCCTAGAAACAAAGCACATCAAATAAACCGATAAAGACAAATCCGTAGATATCTCAAAGCAAACTGAGAATCGCGCTCGTATCATGTTCGTCATGAAAGACCCATACCAATCGCTTGAGCAAATAGCGATCGAATATTACCTTATCTTACTAGCACACTTCTAGTGATTGCACGATCTCAGCTTGACAACGACTGAATCCATACTTCTGAGGAAATATCATTGAACTCCAACAACTTAGTTTGTTGATTAAAATGATGCAAATACGTCGACAATATCAAAACATTCGGACCAGATTACCTTGAATTGGTAAGAGAAAAAAAAACAACGTCATCTGGTCATGTGCTCGAGAACGAGTCACGGCATGCTTAAACGGTACTCCAGAATATTTCTTACGTGAATGTACATGTTTATGATAATGAATAATCTATTAAAATGAGCACCACCTCCGGCTCCTCTATCAAGGGAGGGGGGGGGGGGGGGGGGGGGTGGTGGTGGTGGTGGTCGTGGGGGGGGGGGTGCGATGATATTATAATGATATCATTAAGAGCTGGGTGGTGAGGGAGAATTTAGTATTTTATTTAGTATTTTTTATTCTTGAAGCGGAGACCATCTCTTACACGTTGAAACATGTAGAATGATTGCACTTTATTATTATATTATTGGCATCGCTAAATCGTGATTACCACCCCCCCCCCCCCCCCTCCCCCATCCTTCTCGCTAGGTCACTAGACATTACACGGCATTACGGTAATAATATTGACGCAGTACAAATACCAAAAGGTAACAAGGTTAAACCATGTTGTGAATCTTGCATGTAAGTGCTGAGCAAGGAGTTTGCTCATGACACTGATTTATGTTATCAGATTGATTGCCCAACCTTGCACCAAATCATACAGTCAAGAGTCAAGAAAACTGATGCAAACGAACCATAAACTTCCTCATACGTTGCTGCGAATTAGCAAAACTGATAGCAAATAGCTTTAGCTTGGCCTACAACTTGAACATGGTTTGGTTCATCAATAATATCTCGAAGCCTTCGTCGGAACCAGGCGGAAGGGGGGGGGGGGGGGGGGTTCAGGGGTTCAACCCTGAATTTTTTTTTTTATAGATTTTTTTGTTTTTTGCTTGTGTTTCTCCAGAGGGCGGTCAGCCATACAGACAAGACCCCTACCTATTAATGTATGACGCAAGAAATTATGCAGCGCCGGGAAAAATGCTCGAACCGTTCCCCCCCCCCTCCCCCCCCCCCCCCCAACTTGAAAAAATCCTGCGTACGCGCTTGGTCGGAACCAACGTCTTGAATTATTTGACATATCGAAATCAATATTCACATATCCCAGATATTGTCGATAAGGCGCTTGACATCCAACCGAATGACCAGACAGAGATTATAACCTATCACCAATAATAGATATTTCCTTCTACCATTGGCAGGAAATAGGCCATGCCCTGTACTAAGCCATTCAAATCAATTCCATATAAATAGCGAGCCTATAAGCGTTGTTTATGTTTCCTGTTGTGTATGTGTGTGCGTGTGTGTGTGTGTGTGTGTGTGTTTATCTAACAGGCCTAAATCTGCACATTTAGTTGTCAAATAATGTGACATCAGGCAACTTTCGCAATGTATTCACAACTTCCCCGTAACTGCATACGTTGCATACACAATGACATGTACATGTATTTCGTAATTCAGTTTCAATGGGTGGAACGCACTCCAATGCACTGTGAATGTATTAGTTATTACCACTGAACTAGAAAGAACCTTCAGTGGTTATTACTACTCGGAGAAACATCGGACAAGCTTTGAGGCTTCCATTTCCAATAGCAACGCATTTTTTATCGACAAGTATTACACTTGCATATATAACGAATCGTTTATTTAATTTAACAAGACTAAAAGTTGAATGTATATGTTTCAAATTAGTATGTTTTAGGGGACTCATTTTAGGTGTCACATTTACAAACAACAGTAGTATTTTATCTTTTCCTTTTTTGACACGTTCTCTGGTTAATTACTGGTTCGACCTCCTCAGCTTTCTCCCAGTGCAGACACAGAACAAGAGCAGTGCCAGCTACAAGGAGCTTTGTCTCATCTTGTGAGTCTTCTTAAGAAACCAAACACAATCGCTCACCATCAGAGTGAACGCCAATGATTCATGATCCTCAAGCAACGCCCATCAAGTCTTTACCACGGGACGCTGCGCAGCGTGTCGTCTCGGCTCGTCATATACTGTACTGGAAAGGCAAAAAAGCCTTCAAAAGGTAATTATTAACAATCTTCTTGTGAATGGTCTTAAATTCATGTACTGTTCATTTTAGAAGCTTGCTGAAAGTTATTTGCCCTCAAATGATATACATTTGGAGTAATGAGTGATTAAACCACAAATCCTCAAAATGTTCGGGCCGAACATTATGAGGATCTAATCATTAATCATCAATTACTCCAAATGTGAATCATTTGAGGGCAAATAACTTTCAGCAAGCTTCTAAAATGGACAGTACATGAATTTAAGACCATTCACAAGAAGATTGCTGACAATTACCTTTTGAAGGCCTTTTTGCCTTCCCAGTACAGTATATGCCCTTTAAGTCAAGTCCTTCACGTTGTTGTCGTTGTTTGACATTTTAAGTCAATCAGCCAGCAGCTGGGTCTGAACTCGTTGTGTGCCACGCAAACCGCTGCTCGTTGGAATTTGAGTGAATTACCTTTGCAAAATCTCATTGGGCTTAAAAAATCTCGAAGTTATGGTGAAAGTTGCCTAGCAACCGTACAAAAAGCCGAATGGTCCTATTACCCTGTCACCTAACTTCGAGATTTGTTTAACTTCTCGATTTTTTAAAGTCCCACTAGAATGGCATTTAATGGCGCACAAAGGGTTAATCGTTATCAAAAGAAACTTTCTCTTCACATGCCTAATCACACATCCTTAATCGCCTGCCCCTCATCCTCCTCAACAGCGCGTATCATTGACTGTACACCCCCGGATAAAAGTACGTGTAATAAACAAACACTGGGCTGCGACACAGCTGTGGCGTTGAAACCAATGTCAGAGCTTAAGCATTCAAGCACTGAACAGGCAGTGTGTCCATAGGTACGTGCGACGCTGGACAAACTCTGTGGATTTCTCTCTGGATTTATCTATCGGTGGGTGAGTGTACCGTTAGTGTTTAATTTATCAATATGTATTTGTCTTCTTCTTTCGAAGGGTGCGTCAAGTCATGTCACAGCACTGCATGTCACTGCCCTGCATGTCACAGCACGCAACAAAGCCGTTTTCGTAGTGTTTGAGAATTCACAACTTTATCTCTACATATATAGTAACGCACTATGACATTCACCTGCATTTCATGACTCAGATTCATTTGGTGGGATGTACTCTGAATATATAAGTTGCTGCACTCTACAAACCTCGGACAAGCTTGGGGGTTACCATAACGCACTGTTTGAAAGACGTGCATGCGCATACATAACAAAGACTGTCTATTCCCAGTATAACAGATGCGGTGTGTGGAAAGCAATGAAAGAAAGATCCCCAGTCCGTGACGATAATCAGAACAACATAATGCTAAATATGAGCAGGAATCATTGCTTCGCGATAACATTTGTTGGCGTGGCTAATAGAGGATTTGTAAACACTAAGCCAGCAGTCATTCTGACTGCGTTCTCTACATGACTTCAAGCAGGATATGTGAAGTATAGTTATCATCGTTAACAAACGTGTAGGCGTATTGTACTGGCGTTCATGTTTAGAACAGGGATGTGTTAGGAAGGAGAAACAACTCGAGCATAATATATTCAAACATCTGTATGGATACTAAAGCGTGCTAATGAATGTCAAAAGAATTCCACAATCACTACAATGCTTTGGTGTCCCATGAGCGGCACCGACATTTAGCTGCTGTCAACTTGGAAAGCAATATCTTTAATTTCCTGTTTTGTCTCTCGAAGCTGTGTTTCTTATCACATTCTTTTTTGCAATTTTCAAGAAAATTAAAGGCAACACCGCTAAAGATCCTGTACTCGGCTTTGTTCTAAATAATTGTTGAATGATGCACAAACGGAGAAATTAGATAATATTCGTACTTACACAATTAACAAATTTCTTCACTTTCCGGCGATTTCCGGGAAATGTGGGATTCAATCATCATCAAAATTATATCTTAAGCTGTTTATATTCATTAACAGAGTTTGCGTGCATCTGCGTGCAGCCGAGATATTTTACTAGAAAAAAAACTTTATTTTTGTTCGCTGATATATCTTTTCCTCACAAAAGTATTGATGCAATCCAACAGAACTGGCCAAGCGAAATAAGACTCTACATTTCTTTTTTTCTCTGTGAGAAACCGTTGCTACGCAATCCTGTTCATTATTGTTAAAACACCTGAAAAGCAAATGCTGAGACCACATAATTATTCGGCGGTGGCACGCATGGGTTCAAAGAAAGAAAGTTGCTTCATATCCTTCCATGCATCCCTGTTTAGAATGCCCATGCTGTGTAGACTAATGCGTCCGTGAATATACGTGTGCGTGTGCATGTAGGTGTGTGTATGTATGTGTGTGTGTATGTATGTATGCATGTATGTGTTTATGTGTGTATGTATGTGTGTATGTATGTATGTATGTATGTATGTATGTATGTATGTATGTATGTGTGTATGCAGGTATGTATGTGTGATCTTGGTTATCAATCATAGATGATAATTTACGTCTGGGAGCAACCTTTTGCCCACCCAAAACACGCAGCCCGGATTCGACCTCATCTCACAGTATCTTGGCTTTACAGGTGCAAGCTCCAGGCACGACCACGCCTAGTTAAGGACACCTAGTTAAAGGGATATCTCACCCTGAAATTATTTTTGTTCAATAAAAGCAGACACATTAAAGAAACATATTAGTGAGACTTTGATGAACATCCGTCAAAGGATAATAAAGTTATTATCTTTTAAAGTTGTGGTTTTGTGACGTCACGTGCGAGGTGCTCTCCCATATGTTGTGTACAATTTTTTTCTCGAAAATTTGCGTTTTCTAAAAAAAAAAGAATATGCATCCTTATACCTGTGAAATTGATACATCATCAGAAATTCGTTTTTACACCCATACTTGTATGAAAAAAAATCCGTTGTCAAAAACAGACAAAAATATGTCATTAATATTGTTCACAACATAATGGGAGAGCACCTCGCACGTGACGTCACAAACTTGAAATTTCAAAATCTCTTGCAACTGACAATATAGACTTTTCTTGTAAATGAGCAAAATGTGTCTGTCACTCGCATTGGCATCAGTGCAACACCACATCACGTTAGATTGAATATCTAGCAGCAAGAGGAATATTTCTTGTCCCGATTTTGGCCATATATAGGCCAGGAATGCTGGGTACAATCTAAGAATACCAATAACCCATATTTGAGTGATTTGTCACTTGCTTCCTTTTGTCAGAGTAGGCCTATCCAGATTCCAATCGAACTCTTACCACTAATACCAGCCTCCACGTCGGATGTCTAGGAAATGCATATCGATACCACTGCGATATCCCCATGTCAGAATCGGGCTGAAGAGGCGTTGCGCGATGAACGAAACAGATTATGTACCAATCATTCATGGTATACTTCGTTCAAAGTGATGTTTATCGACAGTTGTAATAAATGGTGCTTGAAAGTACGGAAATATATGTGGCTCTCTTATCATTCATGTAGAAGGTGACATAAATCACAACAGATTTTGTTTCCACACCTTTTGTCATAAATGTCTTCAATCATGGAAGATACTTACCATTCATTCTTCCTTAAGTAAATTCACCATTCATTATCGTTTGAATGATCCGAATCAGTTAGCTTCTTTCTGAGATATATAGAAACATGCTATACTGCACTTATTTTTTTTTTGCTTGAGTGTTTAAACTACATGCGAAACCAAAAACAAATAATTTACACACATATGGTACAGACCGTACATCTCTACATGGCAATACCGTTAGCGTGATGAATGACTCAGCCAACAGTCAATAGTGAATGTTACACGAAGGAATGTCTGTTTGTTTTCGTGACCATAGAGCCGTTCTGCAATCAGTGCATCGATGAGCTGGAGAGTGTATACCATTTTGAAATAAAGTGGGCGATTACTCACCAATGTCAGCACAATAAAGGGAGACAATGAACTCTCACCTTGTGTTCTGGCGCATTCTCGCCAAGCATTCCAAAGAAATACACACGATTAAGAGGTTTGAATTACAAGTACCAGCTTAGAGATTCTCAGAAGTATAGTAGTTTTGTTTTGTTGTTCTTGCGGTTGTGCTATTTATATGTAAAATATATCTCTTTCTTCCATTACCTCTCTGACTGTTTCATTCGTAATCTCCCTCTTTCGTACCCCACCCCCTCTATCTCTCTCCCTCCTAACACTCTCTTTCTGCACCCCTCTCTCAATGCATTGTCATGTAGCCTCAACCCCTCACCCCCCCCCCCTCCCCCTCCTCCTCCTCTTTCTCTCTTCTTCTTGCCAGCCATTCTATAAATCATTCATAGAGGCAAACATAATTGCTATCTCTCTCATGATACAATGATTTAGCGTGAAAAGATAAACAATGTGTTGAAGTAGGAAATCCGTCCTTCCTAATATGGGAAATTGCTGCCAGTTAAAAAGTCAAGGCAAAAGATACTTAACGCATATTTACGTCCCGCGGGTCAACGAACTTTTTTGTAACTGCTGTCCTAGGACTTAATGATGACAACGAACTAACGTATTTAGCTTTAGAAGAGATTAGCAAAGTTCGTGGTCAAACGTCGAGATTGTGAGGGCGTGGCGGGTAGAATGTGAAGCTCGTACGGTCCTTTATATCAGCTGTTCGCTGTATCCTGCTCTTTGTTAGGGAATGGGCCTGGACGTTGATTTGATTTCTCTCTCAGTAGATATTGCAGCGTGCATATTTTAGCTCCTAAGTCAGTGCCATTTAATCGCTGGGGTGGAATCACTACTTTTGCATGTAAAATTTGATAGCCGGGAGTTGTTAGTTTTAATGATCGTTTAAAATGAGCGTAGAATTGCTTTTTAAATGGCTCCATTGCAAAAGAACGCACCATCGACTTATGATTACAGCGAATGTGTTGCCACATACAAGCAAGATCACGGCCCCGTTGCATAAACCTTAGAATTATTGGTAATTCTATCTTGGTAACATCGCTCGACAGCCAATCAAATTAAGGTTTCTATAGAAGTTGCCATTGGTAGCAAAGTTACCATCACTGGTAAGTTTTATACATCAGGGACCAGGACAATGACCCAGGTACTCGACTAGTCCCATCTAAACTCACACGCATGCCTTCTGGTATAACGGATTGCAAATCTCATTTGGATATACACGAACTTGTAGATCAATCAATCATTAAACATTGATTCAATTAACCATCCTCGTGATTATTTTCTACACGTCGTTCAAACATTACGTTACTAATGGCAAGCCCAAAGCTTGTCTGAGGTTTGTCCAAGTTTCAACAGGTAATAGATTCAGAGTGCGTACACCCATTGAAACTGAGTCACGAATACAGATGGATGTCATTACGAGTTACTACGCAGTAAGCTAAGGGTAAAGAGGTGAATATTGTTACACGAAAATGGATTCTTGTTTACTTTGTATTCACGCTGCGTGATTTCTATTGTTGATCTGCAGTGAACTCTTTGTATTGTTGAATTTGGTGACAGAACCGTGCGAATGGGGAGTTAAACCAAAACAACAAGTTAACCAACTCCACTCTTCGTTACGTGTATTAAGCTAGCATGTGTCATGATTGTCCCTGATCAGACTACATGCTCCTCATTAAGTACCATATCAATTTTCATATCAACGTTATTAATGACGCGTGGGGTACACACGAAGCATGAACACAACGAAACACATGTTTATAAATGACCTTGATAAATGATTACTATACATCTGCTTTATCTATCTTGTAAGATATATCCTGGCAATTTATAATATACATGCATGTATCTATACATAATATTTTAGATTTAGTATAAGTATATTAGCATTTCCAATGTTATATATGTTATTCATTTATTTATCATTTCATTAAACATAAAAATTGTAATGTCGGTACCTTATTCTCCGACCCTCCATCCTCTCCCCCCCCCCCCCTCTCTCTCACTCTCTCTCTCTCTCTCTCTCTCTCTCTCTCTCTCTCTTTCTCTCTCTCCCGTCCCCCCTCTCTCACTCCCTCCCTCTCTTCCCCTGCCCCCCTCTCTCCGCCCTCTCTCTCTCTCTCTCTCTCTCTCTCTGTCTCTCTGTCTCTGTCTCTCTCTCTCTCTCTCTCTCTGTCTCTCTGTCTCTCTGTCTCTCTCTCTCTGTCTCTCTCTCTGTCTCTCTCTCTCTCTCTCTCTCTCTGTCTCTCTCTCTCTCTCTTCCCTCCCCATCTCTATCTCCTCTATTCCTCTCTCTCATCCGCCCCCTTCCCTATCCCTTATCCCGCCCCCTTTACTCATATTTCAATTTTGTCGCGGTGTTGCACAGGAGCTCTGTCCGTCATCATTATCCACCCCTCCCTCCCCCAGTCCCCCATTCCCCCCTCCTTTCGTCGTCCTCATTCAGCCCTTTCAGGGTGGCACACTTCTCACGGGACTCTTTACCGGTTGTTTTTTAAACGAGAGGACAAAACCCACACTGCACCCGTATAATTTGAAAGGCCCCTTGCCTACAGCATGTCTTAGGTTTTGAAGGAAAATTAGGTGAGAACGTGACCTCCTCTCTGGCCCTTGAACTACTGGCTGGGTTGCCCCTGACAACGGAGGCAGGCTTATGTTCTCTATTGTAGGGATATGCTCTCATCCACACCATACATGCCATATTCTACCACTCACCCCTGCCTGGTACGTTAAAGCCCTTCCGATGTACTCGATCAAGGATGTCTAATGCGAACATTTCCCCCTTGGTAATACACAAAACGTCTAGAGAGCTCTTATCATGTATATGGAGCATAGGGGGTTGAAGGTTGAAGCATAGGGTAATGGTTGAAGGTAAGAATAGGAAGAGAAAAACAGAAATAGGAGAACGGGGTAAATTGATGACAGTAGCATTCAAATAAAAGGCAGAGAATATAACAGAAACAGAGCTAACAAGAATGAAGAGAAGATGTGATTGTGCATGTGTATAATTATTCACGTGTCCGTTTATGTGCGTGTGTTGGTGGAGGGAATGGGGGGGGGGGGGGCGTTTTCCCATTGCATTAACAACTTTCATCCGGTGAAGGATGTAATCTAGGGTGAATAAACGGATAAGCTCAACATTGATGATGCTGATGATAACGACCGTGACAATGGTAGTAATAATCATAAATCTTGACCCCTAATGATATGATAACACCAATTTTGATTATGTATTAGTGTCATGAACGTGTCATAAATGTCTTACGTTTTTATGAGGATAAAAGAAACCATTGTAACAGATTGTTGGAAAAACCTGTTCATCTGACAGCGGGGAAGTGTGTGTGTATGTGACATAACAATAGGCATTTCAATATGTATGGACTTTTGTGTATTCAGGAGACTCAATCAATCCGTTGCCCTTGGTGACTCGAAGGTTTTCCCAAGGTTTGCCCGAACAGAGAGGTATACAGTGATGTGAGCGCTTGTGTGGGGGAGAACATGACTTGATTCGTACAGCTGTTCCGTTCATTGATATCACAATGCGATATTTTACGTTTTACGCAGTTATCTCTTTTTATCCTATCACGAACCCCGCCCGACTGCATTTTAGTAGCTGGGGCGTCCCCCCCCCCCCCCCCCCTTCGACTCACCAAAATGATCAATTAAATTTAAAAAAAATATATATCTCCCAAAGAACTCACTCAAGCTGAAATGAACACATCGTAAAAGCCGCAGGACGTCCTGATATATTTTTGGTTCTGTGAAATTACGCCCATCAACATTCCTGAAATAATCATTTAATCCTCCCATAATTCTTAATTTGTTATTCATTAACATTCTTGTAATAATCAATTAATCCTTCTATTAGTCTCACGACACATTAACATTCTATTAATAATCCTTTTATCCACTATTGGCTCATGTCATACATTGTTATATTCCCGGGGTTATATTGCTATGTAAAGGAAGGTGAAATATGATCGTGATAGTTCATTGTGTACATCGTGCCCTTGAAGTCACCATGTAATAACATCAAGCAGCGCGAGGCTATGAGGGTACCGCTATTTGTCAGTTGGTGAACTAGGGCGCCGAACTTTTCCCCGATGCCGTAGAGGTCAGAGAGCGACTGGAATCTCAAGTGCAGAGCGGCATACCCAATCACAGGGGCTTCTCACAACGTCACCGGAAAGTTGCGAGATGGGCACGTCGAGCTGTATGCAGCGTGCCGCGACAGACTCCGTTCACGTACATAACACGCTGAGTGAATACCACCCAAATGTGCCCTCCGCTCTCGTCCGAAGAGGTTGCGTCGCGCTAGTGTCTCCCACGGTTTGTCGCTAGCGTTGTGCGTCTTGCTATAACCAGCCGCCGGATTATGCCATTGGAACATACGTTATCATTTTATCACATTCGAAAGGCGGTTCTGCCTAGAGAGAGGGAGAGACACATATAACCCAAAAAGGTAAGCTGATGTTTCCAACCGTTTGTACGTCATTCATCCCAAAGGATCGAGCATTGCCCGAGGAGGTTTTGATTTAGGAACTATCACACCGTACAACATCTTGTCACACATCTTGACTCGACCTTTTTTTTTCTTTACGGCGGTCCAGAAGCCAGAGTGGTGGTGAGTGTGTATGTGATAAAACCTCCCCTCTCGCTTCTTAGAATCAGGAACACATCCATGGTATAATTCATAGAGAGTAAAACTACATGCAGACATGCAGACGATTTCACTTATTCACTGGTTGAGTATCTGTGGAAGTGACATGACACGACAGTGTGCGTAAATGACATGAAGAGACACTCCCATTCATTGTGTGAGCGCAGTTCTCACTGTCATGTCATCCTGTCGTTTCACCTTACCGATCACGCTGGGTAGAGCAGCAATAATTGTCAATGTGAATGCGTTTCAAGCTAAAAAAAAAGAAAAGAAAGAAAGAATGAAAATAGACCGATGTCATATTGCCTCTCATATGATCGAATACTACGTCAGCACGTGCCGTAATAATGTATAGATACATTTTAGTACCTCGCTAGCGATATGAATTAAACTCGCTTCTTTGGGATAGATCCTGTTGGAGCTAACCCTCCCCCTTCATATGTTTCTTGTATATGTATCCTTTTATTGAAACCAAGAATTTCAAGGTGAACTATTCCTTTAAAGCTTTGTCACGTGCTTGTCGTGTACACTACAGCTCAAAGGAATTGGCATAGGGAAAGGGAAGAAAGGGAAGGAGCCGTAGTTTTAAACCGCGGCATATTTTGTCCAGTTCAGCGTGAAACACGATGCATTAGCCTATAAAGCATTATGTTTCATGCTGAACTGGACAAAATACACCACAGTTTAAACTGCGGCTCCTTCCCTTTCCCTTTGCCAATTCCTTTGAGCTGTAGTGTAGCTATTATCACTTCTCTGACAATGGACAAGACAGATTATCCCAAAAGGAGAAAAAGAAGACGGTGATCTAACCTAAAATAAAAGTTTGGAAAGTTTATTGAGCCACCTATTTCTCATTTAATCTAACGCTGTTTGTATAATTTTATGTTTATACATAATCAGTCCATTAGCTATAATATCCTCTGTAAAATAACACAATTTGTCACAATCGGTTGCTTCCTGGCGGAGTACATCCCCATTGTGTGGAGGTTGGTCTCTAACAGAATGCGCCACATTAGTGCCATTCTCATTGGGCTTAAAAATCGAGAAGTTAGAAAATCTAGAAGTTAAGGTGAAAGTTGCCTAGCAACCGTTCCAAAAGCCGAATGGTCCTATCGTCCCCGTCCCCTGACTGTCCCCTGACTGATTTTTCTAACTTAGCGATTTTTTAAGCCCGATGAGAATGGCACTATTGACCAGTATCTGCCCCCAGAGAACAAACCTTGTAGTCATTCGCCCATTCACCGATTCATCCTATAGCATCATAATAAGATTACCACATTTGCTGGTCAATTTGTCAAATGCGCTGTGAGACTCACCTGTAAACAAAGGGAAGTTTCTCAGCCACGAAGCAACCAATTGTTACAAGATTGGTCTTAGTTTACAGACAGAATCAGGATATGAGTTAACAGACTGATGCATGACATGATGCAAATAGGTGTCAAAATCCTGTCTCAAATACATGAGAAATGGGTGGATATAAACCTTTCCAAGCTTTCATGACAGTCAAACATTCCAAAGAGCAGCTAACATGACTAGCGCCAATGATTTTCATTGTCAAGATGTTACCTTCGAATGAAATCGTAACCCTCCGCCTTATACACTAACCGGTAAGCCGAACATATTCAACATTGGCTATACTATTTTCTTAACCAATTTTGCGCACAATAAACAGCTACTCAATCGGAATTATGTGTATCACCTGCAAAAAAATGTCATGTGCGGCACACGAACAGTTCATTAGGAAATTGTAAAGCGCATGGAGAACGAATTACTTATTACGCGCTTTTTAAGCATCTAAT
The DNA here is from genome assembly GCA_963669155.1 of Arbacia lixula. Taxonomy (NCBI): domain Eukaryota; kingdom Metazoa; phylum Echinodermata; class Echinoidea; order Arbacioida; family Arbaciidae; genus Arbacia; species Arbacia lixula. The sequence continues at coordinate 24,712,167 of OZ022585.1, forward strand.
ATCATTATCACTTTTTTTGTTAAAGTAATCACCTGTCTCCATCTGAGTAAGACATAATTGCTGCACGATCCACACGCCTGGCACAAATTGTGTTTTTTTTTTCGATCAGTGAAGCATGTAGTATGAGGTAATTGGCAATGCATACATGTAATGCATCCAACGTGCCTGTACATTATTTGCCACTCAGTAATTACTGCCAATTACCCACGCTCCCACTGCATTTCGACTTCTTTATATGAAGAGTTCCTTTCAAAAAGGGTAATCCAATTATTTTCTTTTAATTTTCTCAGGTTTGCTCAATAAACCGTTTTCGTAATTAATACACAAATTCCCACCTCAGTGTTAGTAGGTTAGTAACGCCTTATTACGTTCACCTGTATTTTGCGATTCATATGAAATGGTGGAATGCAATTCGGCTAATTATGGTGGAATGCAATTCGGGCAATTACGTTCACCTGTATTTTACGATTCATATGAAATGGTGAAATGCAATTCGGGCTAATCAGGCTAACTGCGTCAAGCTATGGGCTTGTCATGTGTTACCTGTTTGAAGCAAACACGCATTGAATGTGGATTATGTGGTGTTAGCTGGGAGATCAACAATTATAAGAGGCACGGGTGCTGCAATTTATTTTCATTCATTGAAGTCACCGTGGAATGTTTGTTGTAATTATGGTCACCGCTCATTGGTAATAGGACATTTCTGTTGAAACTCAGACAGAAACATAAATGCTATGCGCGGAAGATTTTAACGAATATGTTCAACATAATTTCCTGTTAGGTCATATTTCTGCGAGGTTCATTTTCAAGAACCAAAACATCCGTTCCAGAAACCTGAACTAAACTGATTAGCAAATCATATTATGGTTATGGACAATTAATAATGAATGATTATACGAAATAAACGAGAGTGAGAAAAGAAAAACATGCATTTAGGGCACTGGTTATATTAACTCAGGACCACAGTAACGGACATGTACATTGTGGATCTTTAAAGAAATGGATGTCATCCCTTTGAACGAGGTTTGATTCCGCCACTCAATATTCAATATAGAAAAAGAGTACAATCTTCATTAATCAAAGGCCTGATGGCACACAATGTAAACTAAACATCAATGTCTACGTGTATACCAATATCTATGCATATGTGCATGGGTTGTCGTAAGAGTGCCGTCTTGTATGTATCGACGGAAATACTGTAAATCTCGGTGCTTTGGTTCGGATAGAATAATATTTTACTTCGAATGTGAAACCGGACATGTGGTTGACAGCGTGTGGTTTGTGAAACAATGCAGATCGCAATCCCGACCTCATCACCGGATTCGAATCCTACCATACCTAATAAGCACCTCTGGTGCGTACTCAAACATGCCAATGTTGTCATGGAGTACGCCCGTAGGATGAAATGTCACAGTTTCCATGGTTACTGCAGGAAGACTCGCGGATGACTGGCCTTAGCAGCGAATGACCACGCCCATCAACATGGTGACGAGACGAAGTCACGTGACAACGCATTGCATGATGGATACACCGCGACTGATCATTGCTTTCACATGGCTGTCAATAGAACATTTTCGTAATGTTTGCAAATTCATTCACATAGTTCAAGCAATTCGTTACTAACAGAACCCCAAAGCTTGTGCGAGGTTTGTCGAGTAGCAACAAGTAATAGATTCAAAGTGAATTCCATCCATTGAATCTGAATGACTAGATACAGGTGAATGACTAGATACAGGTGAATGCAATAACGCGGTTAGGGGGAAAGTTGTGAATACATTACGAAAACGTCTATTAACTGAAATTGCTCTACATTGTGAATATCAACGTGTGGCAATTTTCGTCTGCATTATGTGCACAATAACCATTTATGTAATGTTTATTCACAACGTTCCCCTTAGTGACGCGTTATAACTTATTGCATTAACATGTATTTCGGATTCTGTTTCAATGGGGTGAACGCACTCTGAATCTATGAGTTGCTCTCACTCAACAAGCTTTGGGATTACCATTGGTAGCGTATTGTTTGAATGACGTGAATAAAATGTGCATACATAACGAAAATAGTCTATTTGAAAAACACGTTTTTTGTGATAGAATTTCAAACTTGTGTTAGAAGAAAGAGTAATCATGCAGTGACAATATTACGCATTATGTGCATCTACCAAACCCCAAGCCGCACAGTCCCACCAATCGCTTTCTGTGTGGTTTCCTCTTTCCTTGAAAAGCCAAGGACCAAATATCATACCAGCTTGGTTGATGTTGGGGTCATACGAGGCCACATGATAACATGATAAATGGTCTGGAGCCAAGTTCAGTAGCAATACATGTGTGCCGATTACATCATATAATATTCATGACTTCCCCTCTAAACTGTGAAGTAACGCGTTCTTACAACATTCACCTGTATCCAATGATTCAGTTTCAATAAGTTGAACGCACAGTGAATCTATTAGTTGTTGCTAGTCGGACAAACCTCGGACAAGCTTTGGGGGTTACCATTAGTAACGCATTGTTTGAACGACGTGCAAACAAATTGCATACCTAAGAAAAAATGGTTTATTGTGGACTACCAGTACCATGCTATTTCATCTACACCAATGTCGTCTATAAGCATATTTTTGTTTAATCTAATAACGTATTCAATAATTGTCAAAGCAAAATCACATAAACATTAATATAAGGTATGATTGGCAGAGCATAAATCATTGTTGTGAACAGTTGAACCAAAGAAATGCGTATAAATAATGATTCATTGCATGGTGGGAGAAATACTCATGTACATAATAAAGTTAGGTTTATTATGCTTTCCCCTTCCACTGGTACAATAATAAACGACACACATGATGTATACGACATACATGAACCATACGACATTCATAAACATCGAATTATATATCATAAACATAAACATATATAAACATACCACTACATAATATAAACATAAACATACAAACTACAGGCTATGTATGTCACAATTTGTCTAAAAATATGACGAACCTATCATGTATGGAGCACTGTAATCCCAAACACGATGTGATATTTCGGGGTGAGGGTTTAGGATTGGTTATAGAACCATTTTTTTCTTTTCCCATATCGGCGACAAGCGAAACGAAATTCTGACCAAATCCTACGTCTGAACACTTGGCCCAATATACCAGTTCGTAGTTGCACCATGGTCGGACAATCCACTGAATAAATACTACTAGACTGCAGACTGGGATATGTTCATTAAGATGTGTTCTGGTCGACTATCTAATTAATTCTCATTTTACTCGGAGTTGTTCGATTGACCCGATGTCATTTGTACCAGCAATAATCTGCTTATGCGCACATTGTATCTACGAACTCGCTTATTCGTAGCGCGTTGTGTACAGGAATTTGGGCTGATAAGATGTCTAGAACATAGACAAATTGGCTGTGCTCAGACGTAGAATTTGGTCAGGATTTTGTTTTGCTATGGGAATAGACGAAATGGATTTACACCTATTGGCGGTAGGGTGAACCAGGGATGTGTTATGGAAGGATATGAAACAACTTTCTTTCTATGAACCCATGCGTGGCACCGCCGAAGAAAAAATGTCTTCTCAGCATGTACAGGTGTTTTGTGCTTTACAGGTGTTTTACTAATAACGAACAGGATTGCGTAGCAATGGTTTCTCAGATAGAACAAAAGAAATGTAGAGTCTTATTTCGCTTGTGCAGTTCGGTTTGATTGCATCAATACTTTTGTGAGGAAAAGAGATATCTGCTAACAAAAATAAAGTTTCTTCTGCTAAAATATCTCAGTTGCACGCAAATGCACGCAAACTCTGTTAATGAAAATAAATAGCTGAATATATAATTTTGATAATGATTGAATCCCACATTTCCGGAAATCTGTGGAAAGTGAAGAAATTTGTTAATTGTGTAAGTAAGAATATTATCTTATATCTCTGTTCGTGCATCATTCAACAATTATTTAGAAGAAAACCGAGCACAGGATCTTTAGTGGTGTTGCCCGTAACTTTCTTGAAAATTTCACAAAAATGTGATAACAAACATAGCTTCCAGAGACAAAACAGTGAATTAACGATATTGCTTTCCAAGTTGACAGCAGCTAAATGTCGGTGCCGCGCATGGGACATCAAAGCATTGTAGTGATTGTGGAATGCTTTTGACATTTATTAGCACGCTTTAGTAGCCATACAGATGTTTGAATATGATTATGCTCGAGTTGTTTCTCCTTCCTAACACATCCCTGGGTCAGTATATTTTGTCCATTTTAGCATGAAACACGATACTTAAGCCTAAAAAGGATCATATTTCATGCTAAACTAGACAAAATATACTGCGGTTTAAACCTGTGGGTCCTTCCCTTTCTTCCCTTTCCCTTTCCCGATGCCAATTCCTTTGAGCTGTAGTGTACCTCCTTCCTGTGTGAACAATGTGCAGATGATTGCAGACTGTTGCCTGGACTTTCCTAGAGGCGTGTGTTTTATTATCGGTGTGCGCTTTAATGATTTTTTATATGATACATGTACATGTTTTATAGCTAGTTCTCAGGTAACGCAAGGAACAATGCGTTACGTGCATGTTTAAGTTTTTAATTTCAAGACTTGTTCAAATTACAAGTTGGTTTGATTGTTGCCAAAAGATGCACTTCCTTCAAATTTGAATAAATGTATGAGTATATTTCGTTTTTAATTTCAAGACTTGTTCAAATTACAAGTTGGTTTGATTGTTGCCAAAAGATGCACTTCAAATATTTGAATAAATGTATAAGTATATTTCGTTGCCATGGAATGGCTTACATCTTAGTTTCTAGAAGTTTTATCATGTTTTTTCTTGCTCTCCCCTGCAGATTAAAACCGGCTTTCTATTCTTCTACTATTCGTCTGGACTTGCCGTCTTGCCGCCATGGCTGCGCAGAAGCGAGACACGAGGCGCGTGATGCTCTGGGCGCCGCCTCGGTCGCTGTCCACGGCCTTCGAGCGCTGCATCAGCGTGTTGAACGAAACGATGAGCGTGGAGGTCACCCATGAGATGTACACAGCCGCCTGCCACCTCGGCCCCAACCGCCAGATCAAGATCCCTTACTTCTTCGAGGCAGTGGTCTACGAGCCCAGGCTCAGCTACAAGCGTGTCAAGAAGCGCATGGAGGCGGACCGCCCTGGGAAGGACTTGGTGTTCTGCAAGGAGCTCGCGTATACTGTCCACGGAAAGTTCGATATGCTACCGGATGGCTACCGACACACCTTCCTCATCAGACATCCAGCGAAGGTCTTCACCTCCTTCCAGACCTTCCTGGAGAAGTTCCCCAACAAGTTCCTGAACCTGAGTCTGCGGGACATCTTGCCACAGGGCCTGGTGTACAAGGAGATGTTCGAGTTAATGCAGCACACTACCAACACACTGGGCCAGAAGCCTATTATCATCGATGCTGATGACCTAGTTGAGAACCCCGAACAGGTGTTACGAGCCTACTGCGAGGCCATCGGCGTGCCCTACCACCCCAACATGACCCGCTGGCATAAGGCCTCAGACGACCTGAAGCAGTGGACGTACTCCAAGAAGCTCATGTTCGTCAACAAGGTGATGGGGCAGTACGACCGCGCCTTCCGCACGCAGGAGCTGGTCCAATCGACCCGGACAGACGTCGACGTCAGCTGCCTCCCGGCCAAGATCAGGGAGCTGACGGAGATCGCAGTGCCCTTCTATCAGAAGATGTACGAGTGCAGGCTCAGACACGAGCCGACACGGGCAGACTCCGCGACGACCAGCGATTCGTCTCTCGATGACACATCCTCTTCTACGATGTCTACGACATCATCGACATCATCGTCTGCAACGTCGTCCGCAAGCGAGTCATTGGAAAGTTTAGTTGAAATACGACATAGGAACTCGACTGCGACATAAGCCAAACTGTAGACGTTAAAATGCTTTGTAACTTCGTAATTTATTTGTAGGAAAGAATTATCATGAATATACATCGTATAGAGCCACCGTAAATCAACCAAAGCGTTTTGTATTCATGTGCCCGTGAGGATGGCCGGAATGAAAGTTGACACAAATTGTGGTGTTGCAATTCTTAGGATTGTAAGCCAAATTGCGCTATTTGAACCATCCTGACGGTGATAGCCGGTAGTTTGTGCCTGCGAGTTGGACTCGCCTTCGACTTCTTTGTACTCGTTATATCGACCACAATACCTAGTTTCCGCGACTTGTACACCTGGAATATCAGAGATGCGTTTAATAACTGTTAATCAGGAAAATATGATGGTCACTTTTGCGAGTAGGGATTCTTGGGCATTCCTTCTGACAAGACGCGTTCGTCGTGTTAATCGCGATGACCTGTGCATTGGGCGGTTTGTGTGCATTAGACGCTGGTTACATAGAATGTCTCCGCCATTTGACGCTGCAAAGTGACATGATTGAAGGCTCGGCAAACTAATATCGTACATGTACTTTGTAGAAATATCGTAAAAGAAAATGCCTTAGAGTTGTACTTGTTGATATTGACGTAACCTGCTCTTTTACATCCCGATGGAAAATTGAAATTCGAATGAAAAGAGGGCAGACGGAAGAAGTTGCTTTTTTGTTTAGCTAGTAGTGTTTCAATTAATTAAAAATGATTTACATCGATTGCGGACCAAACATAAAGAATTGTTTAAATACAATGTTATAGATGGGAGAAAATAGCTTTGGAGGGCCAATCTTCCGAATCTAGGAAATATAAACGACTTCAAATAATTTTGACTGTTTCATTTATACATGTAATTGAATGTTTTTAAGTTGTCGATTATTAGACTCTACACAGAATGATTCCTAGCCAAATTTGTGACGATATGTACCGTAAGTATGTAAGCAACTAAACTGAACGATATCATTCCTAAGTGTACATTTTATTTGCACTTTTCAAAATTAACCTGAGCCTGAATGAGATTATTATAGATTAAGTTCGGCATTTTAAATTCCCTGGCAAAATTCCAAGCATGGACTCTGCCAGTTGCCCTTGTTGCCAATGTATGTGTCAGGCCAAATTTACTAAATTACAGTAAATGTCACAAGCTGTTTGTCACGTAGTGCCTGCGTTAAAATTATTTCGGTCATGTTTGGAACACAATTAATTAGAATTGGGTGGAGAAAGCTTGAAACACACATTTGCCGAAGGACACCGCTTGGCCATTGCTAGTCGGTGAATGGTGACGCGAATGATGCTGGGTTTCATATGAGCTGTTTTGCACCTGCCGTGCTTGATTAGTACTTACTATGGCCAATATTTGGTTGTTGATTTTTTTTTTATTCACATACCTGTATGGGAATATGACGCGTTGGTCATTGATTTAACGCAGAACAGCTCACAGGGACTATACTCAAATCCAGTATTTTTCAGAAATCGTTTTATTGTATTTCATCTAACTTAGCACATGAAGTCCAGCATCAGCTCTAATACGTTCTAGAAACAATGAAATTGAAAGCACTAGAATTATTGATGAACGATTATAAGTTTTTCAAGTGCTTTGTTTTATATTTTGTAAACATCTAATCGTACATGTATATGGCTTGTTGATGGTAAAACCTCTTTAAACATAGTCCCAGATTTTTTTATTAGAACTGTCTTGGTATGAAGCGCTTAGAGACATTATTTGTGATAGGCGCTATATAAATGCTACTAAATATTATTATTATTATTATTATTATTATTATTATTATTATTATTATGACAAAATATAGCATGTTATCTTAAAAGATGGAATTAATATTGCAAAGAGGGTGCCTTCAAATAACATAGAATCATCTTATGAATTTGATATGTTCTCTCACATTTAAAATGTATATGTGAACTACATGTAATATAAAAACACCCTGCTTAGATTCAACGATCCGTTATATGCAAATGAGAAGTTGTGTATCATTGTTTCTAAAGCTGTTCACATACAAACCATGCATAAGAAGCTGCATGTAAGAACAACGACCGTTCGTTTATGACCGACTGATGAGGATCTAGTCAATCATTAACCGACCTCTCATCCTGACACGGGCAAGAATTGACATTCTAAATGTGTTTGACGAGTAAATAACCCTGTGTATGTCACCCCGTCCTTCAACCACGCCTCGTACGTTAGCCATAATGGCCTTTCGGTATGCGGATACGATGAACAAGGTTTGACAGAGCACCACACAAGCTAAAGATCATGGAGTATTGTCCAAAATCCAACCCAAAGAACCCCATGTCTACAGCCACCCCCCCCCCCCCGCCCCCTTCCTCGCTGCCTCTCCCTCTTATGAGGTGGAAAGAAATCAAGTTCAATCAATCAATCAAACGAGAACACATCAACATAAGTCGATACGCTCGTAGTCTCGCACCCAAATCTGAATCCACCATACATTTTAAACGTGAGAGAATATTACACAAGAAAATAATTTCTTCACAACCGTGTTGTGTTTATGATTCTATATTAATTTAAAAAGAAAAGTTATATATAGTGCTTTGCCAGGTCAATTGTCTTCATTCTAGTTTTTAAATAAAATGTTTTGATATCGAGATGATCCTGGTGAACAATGAATGTTGCAATATCATACTAAAACGGTATTGATTAAAATGACTAATAACCCAAGAAGGGTTTTACTGGTAGCACACATGTAAGGACAGAGTAGTTTCAATGCGTACCTCCTGAGCCCAGGGGTGTTTCACCAAGCCGCTTTAAAGCTACGAACGACTTGTCGCTTGACTGGTGACACTTTCTTGTGTCAAATCAGATTCTTAATGATTTTAATTTCCATCAGCTAAGGTTGAAATCTGTTCTTAATAACTCGAAATTCTTGTTAACAAGTATCTGAATACAAAGTTTATTATTTGTCAACTTTGATTAGGATTGTAGGACATTAACTCCCACTATGTTAAAATAGGAACAAATTGCATCATAGTTAGCACAGGAAGGGGTCACCAATCGTGCGTGGAGTCGTTTTTAGCTTAAGAACAGCTTGGTGAAATACACAATAAAGAGTTAACTCTGCCATTATCAATGTATGAACAACGTGAATGAACTGTTTATGGTCTGGTTCTGAGATAGTTAATGTTCAGAGGTTAGCAAAGTGTGAAGGAGGAGGAGGGGCCTCCACCCGCCTGGAACTTGCGAATAATCAGATCGCATTTTGCAAACCCGCGAAGGCAAATATTTGCCTGTTTAAGCAGAACGGTCAATAGACTCTTAACAGTTTCGGTTGTAATTTAATGCGATAAAATAAGTCTTTAGATCATGTGATACCCAACATTCAGTACTTGAATACAATGCACAGTAGATGGTTGACATTCGTCACCTCGACTATCATTTCCTGCAGGTCGCAAATCTCAGTATCATATGTATAATGTCCTGATTGTTCATGGATACAAGCTGATGATTTGATATATAATATTATCCATCTATCTTTGTTCAAATATTATTCTTCATCAAAACTGCTTTTCCCCGAGGCTTATTTGTTTAGCACTCCAGCATTTTATATTTCTTTTATTGTCGTTTTGAGACCTGGCGAGAGTGGAGTAGTTCCAGGCAGAAGGGAAGGATTGTTTAAGGAGGGGGCGAGGGGGTGTGACGGGGCCCCGCCCCCCCCCCCCCTCATCATACTCATCGTGTGAGTACGAGGAGTAAAGCTAGCAGTCCTTCGTCATGATTGTATTTTATAGTGTAAGTCAACACTCTTGTATGAAGCTGCAATGCAACGTTATGCTGATTAGTGTGATAGAACAATAAACACCATGTTCATGATATGTTTGTTTACGACATGAGCATGATGAATATCATGAATGTTGTTTTCTAAGCTCTATTTTCATGTATTATCAACATATTAAATCTATGAAAAAGTGCCATCTATTAGTTGTTTGTCATAATTATGATATTGATATTACTGAATCACTTTTACGATCTGATCGCACGATGATATCAAAGACGCACTCTATAACGGGTTGTTGAACAAAAACATTAATTCGTTTGTCCACGAATAAGAGCTGTGTGTCCGTTCTATGTATACATGAGGAAAGAAATACAATCTTTACCTATCTCACCCTCCCTTTGTCTCTCTCTCTCTCTGCCTCTCTCTCTCTCTCTCTCTGCCTCGTTCTTTCTCTTCCCCTCTCTCTCTCTCTCTCTCTGTCTCGTTCTTTCTCTTCCTCTCTCTCTCTCTCTCTCTCTCTCTCTCTCTCTCTCTCTCTCTCTCTCTCTCTCTCTCGTTCTTTCTCTTCCTATCTTTCTCTCTCGATCACTCGACATCGACACAAGGACATCCAGGCAAACAATATTAGCAGACATATCGGGAGAGCTGGTATACGTGTTTCTAATTGCGTTCGGGAAACGTGTACATGGTGTAATCGTTTTAAAATATTCCTTAAATTGGTGCAATGATAATTTAAGAACATGATTTGTCCGAAAACCTGATCACAATCAAAGACATTCTGACACCATGGTAACATGTTTAACGAAACAATATTGTCCACGAATAAAAGCTGTCTCGGCTGTATGAATACGTAAAGAAAAAATACCTCTTTTACTTCTGTCCACCTCTCTCCCTCTCTCTCTCTCCCTCTCTCTCCCCCCCCCTCTCTCTCTCTCTCTCTCGCTCTCTCTCCCCCTCTCCCCCTCTCTCCCCTCTCTATCTCTCTCTGTCATCTCTCCCTGCCAATTTTCTCTTTCGTCCACTTTCCCAATCACCTTATACACCCTTCTCTCTCTCTCTCACTTTGCCTATTCACAATACAGGATAGGTGATGCCACACGACTAATCTGTAATATTGACGTGTGATGCAATAGTGTAAACGGTAATGACCGTATTTTCTTGCTTAAAAGACCTGCTACACACTTCGAACGCTTTCTTCGTACTAATCGTGCTGATGCTAACCCATCTCGGAGAAAGGATTAAATGAGCAAGAGGAGTACATTGGAAAATGGGAGGGGAGACTGAGCGGATGGGTGGTGCGAAGCACGAGACGATGACAAAAGAAGGGAGAGGAAGCTGCCGAAAGAAAGGTGGACAGGGTGGAATAGATTCATTATTATGGTTTGATACAAATATCAATCGTATGTGTCATATCACGGACGCCATATCACGTGACTACCTAATGAAAAACATGGCAACGGTGCCCGTATTATACATCAGATGCTGCCTTAGTAATATGTAATATATTTGTAAACACGAGTTGTAAAACACAATTGTGTTTGGAATGACTATTGCTCACGGGCAGTTACATTACACGGCGAAGAATGTAGATGTGTGCGATTTTTGAAGAGATAATAAAACAAATATTCTGATGAAGTGGAGTTCCCTTCTTTATCGTTTGTTTGCCTTGAACTTTGACCGTTTATGAGCGAGAGTTGATAGATGTGATAAATATCCCCATGAACATGGAAGAAATGCGGGAGGGATGTTTGCATAGGGCTAGGCGAAAAGGAGGGATGGGTTGGGATAGGGGAATTATAGGCACAATCATCATACCTATACGAACGCCAACCCGTTCTATTTTGCTATTTTGTCAGTAAAACATCTAATTAAATAAAGAGGTACTTGGAAGTCAAATGGAGATTCTACATCGCGGTGTAGCATTAAGGCCCGCATAGTGCATGTCATTGTGGAATACCTGGGTAGAGTGGTACCCGCATATGCTGGTATAATTTCGCACAATTCAACATTGTAAGTTGTCTTAATAGTGTTCCCGGGTAAGGTAATATGATTTGCATGTGATAGCGTTTGCCAGTCAATCTACACTTCAGCAGATTAATTCGTATCGTAGTTTCGTGTTCGATATGCTCTCAAGACCATGCCAGCATAATATATCAAAGCCTCGCTCATGTTCATATTTGATAGGCATTTTAGTCTTCGACCAGCATGTGTGTCTCGTGAGCTCAGACCAGAGCCCAGTGTGCTGCTTGGGTCTGATGACGGAGACTAGATATGACCATTGGCATCTCTCTGCCCTAACCGGCATCTCAGGCAGTAGTCTGCTCATCAGACACAATGTTTGGGGAGATTGAGTAGAGAGTTACAGATTGCTACCACTGTGACTTTGGCATGCAATCAGCGTGTTTGATTGTAACATCCAGGGGCACAGGACACAATCGCGTATATGCATTGTTTTATTAAGAATAGCTGCCAGTCACAGTCACAGTCACAGTCTCAGTCACAGTTACAGTCACAGTCACAGTCACAGTCACAGTTACAGTCACAGTCACAGCCACAGTTACAGTCAGAGTCACAGGCAGTCACAGTTTCAGTCACAGTCACAGGCAGTCACAGTTTCAGTCACAGTCGTGGATATCTAAAACTCTCCATTTCTCCCTACGCACTTCTGTTTCGGGGAACCGTAACCATGGTAACGTTTATGAGATTCTGTAGATGATCAAGTCGCATGTTCGGGGAGCACACCATGAGTTGGCTGCATGGTAACAACAGCACAGCGTGACACAGGGACACCTTGATCACGTATTGTAGGATACCAGGGGAGCCCCGCCCACACCCCTCATGGTACAGACATCACAGCGTGGTACAGGCACATACATACACACATACACACATACATACATACATACATACATCAACTGTGTATACATACAGGGAGGTCGGAAAGGAAAAGACACTTAACTGAGAATGATACATTCAAACATCTGCATAGATACTAAAGCGTGCTAATAAAGTCCAAAAGCATTCCACAATATTATTACAATTTTTTGGAAAGAATCCATTTTGTCTCTAAAAACTTTGTTTCTCATCACATATTTTGCACTTTTCATGGAAGTTAAAGACAACACCATTAAAGAGCATGTCTTTATTACTTACAAAATTGGCTTATTTCTTCACTTTCCGACATCTTGCGATTTTGAGGGATTCAATCATTGTCAAAATTATCTCTTAAGCTTTATACTACTATTTTAACAGTGTTTGGGTGCAGTTGAGATATTTCACTTGAAGCACATGTTTATTTTTGTGTGATAATGTATGTTATGTCCACGGGAGAATTGATGCCATTAACAACAATTATTTTTGGACAAACGAAATTATACATTTCGTTTGTTCTCTCTGAGAGGCCGTTGCCACATAGTCATGTCGGTTATTATTAAAACACATGAGGGGATGAGATTGAGAATTCATAAGTTTTTGGCGGTGTGAGCATAGTTGAAATAAAGATGATTGATTCATATCCTTCCATAACATATCCCTGAAGCATACCTACCTACCTTCCTACCTACAGTTGTCCTCAAAATTATTCATACCCTTGTTAATTTTTATGATTTTTTATTTTTGTGATGAAATGAATGCATTTTGTCAAGTGTGTATATCAGTTATATGTGACCAACATGTGAAAGAATAACAACAATACACAATTCAAGAAATTCATCATTTCAGGGGTATTTTATTCATGGATTTTCAAAAAATGCCATGTTCAAAATTATTCATACCCTAGGTTTACTGAGTCCAATGTCTTTCTTTAATAGTCAATAGCATAGCCTTTGTTTCTTGTGACTGCTTCTAGACGGTTCTTGTACGTGTCCACAAGCTTCCTGCATGTCTTCTGGGGGATGTTGGCCCACTCTTCCTTGGCAAAAGCCTCAAGCTGGGACAGGTTGGTCGGTTTCCTAGCCAACACTCTGGTCTTCAAGTCTCGCCACAAGTTCTCAATTGCATTCAGGTCAGGACTCTGACTTGGCCATTCGAGGACGTTGACATCATTGTCCTTGAACCATTTCTTCACTACCTTGGCGGTATGTTTTGGATCATTGTCCTGCTGGTACTTCCAATTAGGGCCAAGCTGGAGTTTCTCAGCGGATTCCTTCACGTTTTCATCAAGGATCGTGATGTAATCCTCCTTTCTCATGATTCCTTGGACCTTGACGAGGTTGCCTGTGCCACTGGAAGAGAAGCATCCCCATAGCATTATGTTTCCACCACCATGCTTGATGGTGGGCACAGTGTTCTTTGGAGTGTATGCTTCTCCTTTTTTCCTCCAGACGTATTCAACATCCATATGGCCAAATAACTCCAACTCTGTCTCATCAGACCACAGGATGGTTGACCAAAAGCTGGAATCTTGCTTTAGATGACCTTTAGCAAAGGCAAGGCGAGCCTCCAGATGCTTCTTCCTGAGCAGCGGGGTCTTCCGAGGCCTACGTCCATGGAGACCTCCTCTGTGCAAGACTCGCTCAATAGTGGACCGTGACACCTTCGTCCCTGCCTGGTCAAGCGTTCGAAGTAGGGCCTTGGTTGTGGTCCGGGAGTTGTTGTTGACCTCTCGGCAGATTTTCCTGGCAAGTTTGGGGGACACCTTTCTCTTCCTGCCACGCCCACAGAGGTTTTAACAGTATTGAACTTCTTGTGCTTGTTGATAATGCCACAGGGACATCATATTGCTTCGAAATGGCCTTATAACCCTTTCCTTCAATGTGGGCACGCACAAGACGTTGCCGTAGGTCCTCACTGAGCTCCTTCTTCTTGGCCATGATGATCAGAAACTGAGAATGACCAGAACACGTTTCCTCTATTTAAAGTCTTATGGAAAGATGCTATGTGTTTGACAATAGTTTAACATTTGGTCAACAAAAAAATATTTAATCCATTGGAACATCTTGAAATAACTATAGGACAAAGATTAACACATTCTCAGGAAAGGAAAACAATGGATACTATGAAGAAAGAACATTTTTGTTGAGGTATTGTCAGGGGTATGAATAATTCTGAACATGAGGGAAAAATAACTTTTGGACTTATCTATTATTATGCAAATGAAGTTTAGCCAACTCATATGTGGATTTGTGCATAGCAACAAGTAGACAAAAGATACACAGGAAGTACCAACATAATAGCTTTTACAAAGGAAGAATCTAACAAAGACTGTTATTTTCAATGGGGTATGAATAATTTTGAGGACAACTGTACATACATACATACATACATACCTACATACACACATACATACATGCATACATACATCCATACCTACCTACCTACCTACCTACCTACCTACATACATACATACATACATACATACATACATATACTAATCACGTATTTTATGATACCCCGGAATGCCACGCCCACACTGCCCTAATCTGACAAAAGGAAGCAACTAACAAAAGAGACTGCTCTTGTAAATGAACACAATGCGTCTGTCACTTGCCTTGGCATCAGTGCAACACGACATTATGTTAGATTGAATATCTCGCAGCAAGATGAATATTTCTTGTCCAGATTTTGGCCGTATGTAGGAAATGCTGGGTACAATCTAAGAATACCAATAGCCCAGATTTGAGTGATTTGTCACTTGCTTCCTTTTGTCAGAGTAGGGCAGCATAGCCCTCGTGGTACATCCATCACCACGTGGAACAGACCATGATCCGGGTCTGCTACAGAACGATCACACCACCATCGCAATGGATGTGGTGACGTCATGAAAGTTATTTTAATGAGAATAACAACTTGATTAGTGCTGATTGAATGAAAGAAGAAACAAATCAGAAAGACACATAGGCCAAAAAAACTCTCCCTTTGTGTTGTGCCACATGTGACCTTTTGCACAAGTAATACACACAAATCCAATGGGTCCCACGGATCTGGCAAAGAGAGTGTTACTGAACAATCACACATTTCACAAAATCATTGTATACAAGCAGAATGACATCAGAAACTCAGAGAGACATATTGACAATATCATAGGAAGGTGAGAACTTAAGTAAGAGATCTGATTTTTAACTTTTATGGGCCACGTCATTAGCATAACGAGTAGGTTATGGGGTACTCTAGGGATCTTCAGTGTCGCAGGCGTTTGAACACTTTTGAGACAAAATAACAACAGTTTCAACTCGAATCAAGCTTAAATTCACATATCATAACCTCACAGAATGTCTCTTTTTTGGAGCAGGTCTCGTGACATTAAATTGTGTTCACAGACCTTTGAATCAGATTTCACTGTTTGACAGATTTTGACCAAAATATGGAGGTTAGCGGTATGTGTTTGTTTGAAAGTAACCAACGTGAATACACCGAACAGTTACCATACGTCTCCTAAGCGCATGCCTTTCTTTTTAAGAGTATCAAACCGTGAAACGTTCATTGCCAATTTTAGCATGTTAGCAGTGATGGCACGCTTGTGCACCCCAACCCCTAAATGTATGTATCTCTTTCTTTCAAAAGTATTAAACCGTGAAACCGTTCATTCCCGCTTTTAGCGGTGATGGCACGCTGACGTCACCCCCCCCCCCCCATACCAACCCATACTCTCACCCCCCTCCTCCTGATTTCATGAAAACCTACACATCAAAAACAGTTGTTTTTCATATATCTAGATATGATGTATCTATAAGTTTGACATATATAGGCATGGCACATAGGTATGACACATACAGTTGAGGTCAAAAGTTGACATGAGTTCGCTTGCCAAACATCATAAAATTTACTATATCTTCAGAATATAAATGCTATCATGACGAATTTGGTATCAATGAAGGAGCGTATTAAGCTCTATCACGTGATTAAATGTCTTTGGGAATAAATTATCTTTCAGGTGGAAAAAAAGTAATATTCATGCTAAATGTATTCTATTCTTTGTTATTATATTTTCAAACATCGTTGCATAGAAATATAGAAATGTCAAATCCATAATTTTTAATACATTTTCTATCATGATATGAAGAAAAAAGTGTAATCTGAAATGTTTGTGTTGAGAAGTAACTAGCACAAATATGAAATGCTTTTGTCAAGTTTTTATTTTTAATTTGTCTAAAATATGAAGATTTTTGGGGGAAAAATGACACCTAAACATTTTCAGCTCCTGATGACAAAGCAGTGTGATGACATCCTCTTTTGATATCAAATTCGTCATTATAGCACAAATATTTCATAAAATACAGTAAATTTTATGATGCTTGGCAAGTATTAACTTTTCTTTGAATGTCCTGGGTGTATGTAAACTTCTGGCCTCAACTGTAGGTATGAGATATGGGTATGATAAAGTTTATTTTGATTGTTGACATAAAATGAATGAACATACACAGTGGTAGTCCGGAGATTAAAACAGTTCTGTTTACATGAAATCATATCGTAAAGGTGTGTGTATGACAAATGCTCATCATGGCATGAGCTATTCACCGCCATGCTTGGCATGTGTTTATCGGTACGTAACGGTTATGGTACGTAATGGTACGTATTGGTACGACGAGGGGCAGAGAGACACAAACACTCGAGGCAGGCAGTGGGAGGATGGTGTAATCATGAACCATGGTTTCATCGACACACATTTAATGGTTTTATTGTCATTTAAGCCAGACAAAAGTCTTTAGAGCCAAACACTGTCCCTGTCTGTCTCTGTGTGCGTGTCTGTCTGTCTGTCTGCCTTTATTTGAATGAATAATGTGTGCGTCTTTTTCCTTCTCCCCCTCCACCTCCCCTTCCCATTCTCTTATTCTCTTTCTCACCTCTCTCTCTCTCTCTCTCTCTCTCTCTCTCTCTCTCTCTCTCTTTCACTCACTCACTCTCTCTCTCTCTCTCTCTCTCTCTCTCTCTCTCTCTGTCTCTCTCTTTTCTATCTCCCTCTCTCCCTCCCTCGCTCTCTGTCTTTCTCCCTCTTTTACATATTTTTCATCCCTCTAGTTCATGGTGCCTGCCACACATTGATCCTCTCGAAAGGCTTCGTTAACACATTATTTAATTTAGAATATTAATGTACGTTTCAACGTCCTGTACACATATTCTGAATATTATAATCAATATTCACGGCATGGCACGAGTTGGCACATGATTCAAGCTACCAAAGTATGTAAATACCATTTCCCTTTCATCACTACAGAGTAAACGTTTACCAAACTCCAGGCGTCATGTGAATATAGCGTTGTTAGGTTCTTTTTTAAACACAGCCGAGTCATGGATAACATTCTGACTTTTCCACTTTCGTCACAGAGGGAGGCAATGCCTTTTCGAAGCGTTCCGAAGCTCAGTTCCGAGGCAACGTCCCACGTCCCGACAATCTGCCACGATTTATTTTTAATAAGCTTAGAATATCCTCAACGCCAGCGGTCGGTCTGTTGGCTCAGTCGGTAGAGCGTCGTGCTGATAACGCGAAGGTCGTGAGTTCGAGCCTCACATAGACCATACGCTATCACTTTTGCTACTTTGCTTTCGTTAATTTAGAGCTAGAGTCCACATAAGTTTTTACGCATAAATTCCCAAGTTTCCAGTATACCAACGTGACGTGCTGGAATTGCCGGGACTGCGTCGCACCGGGGAGGTGTTAGGAAGGAGAAGAAACTCGAGCATAATACATTCAAACATCTGTATGGGTTCTAACAAGGATGTTTAAGCACATGGATATCCATCAGCAAACTATAGGGAGGTTAAGGGCAGATTATGACCGATCCCTAACTCTGCCTTTTTCGAAAAGTAATAAGGAATCATATTAAATATTTGCATTGACTATTTTGTCGCTTTCCGACATCTTGTGCATTTCAAGACTTGTCATGATTTGTCATTTGTTTCTATTGTTGAATTAATCTGTGCAAGTTGGACACGCGCATAGACATTTGAATGACTTGGTGCTCTATGTTTGCAATTTATTTTATTAAGATGTTGTCATGGTTAAACGAATACGCTCCAGTCATGCATGAATTTTCGCATCTAAGCCTCATGTTATGTTGACAGAATATTACATTCCCGCATGTATTAATGTACTGTACGCAAGAAAGACCTTAGAGCGCTGCGAAGCAACGCAAGACGGATCACTCTCCGAAATGGGCACCATTTTAGGAAGCAAGTTCCCGGATGTAAGCAAATATCAACGCGGACATCACATGGCTACGTCATCTGTTTTTTTTTTACTAGATCGCAGGTGTAAATAAGTATGGGCCTGGATTTGTGAGAGGAAAAGGGGGAAAAGTGGGTGGTGGGGTGGGGGATCAGTTTATACATGGTAGAAAGCATTTTTAGAAATATTCCTGGATTCACCAATCATTTTTTTGTTATAAAACAATTTACGCGCAGTACATGCAGCCATGCAACCAGCGCGCTGCTCTGCATCCGAAAATGGCGGCGGTTTCGCCCCATGGATTATTACACTTTTTTGTGTTCAAATACGCAAGAGTAATCTCATGTCTTTGGGCATACATGTAACTGAAAAATCTCAACTTTAATCAGTGTCCAAGCGGCTAAACCAATACCTTGCTTGTACTCGTAGAGGGCAGCAGACAACAATTGAATAGGACGGATGGAGTGAATGTCATACAGGTAATTTTTGGTAAGTACCGTCTGGTGTGCGTGAGTGGGTGGGAGGACTCTATATTGTTCTTTGCGTATTGTGAAAAGAACAAAAGTAACGACGTAAATATAGATGCAAACTGATATTGACATTGAACTTTACACAATGAATCGGATAAACAAAAATAAAGTTGGAACCTTTTAACTGTGAGAAAGCAAAGATTGTCAATCCCGTTTGCTTGTCACAACTCTGATCAGTAGCTTTCAATTCTACTCACTGAGATAAGTCCTAATATGATCACTTGGAATCCATGCTGTATGTCGGTGTATCGAGAAGGGCGCCATACCACCGCAGCGGTGGATGACATTGAGGTGACATTGAGGTATTGTAACCGATGAGTGAAACTGGAGAGCTCATGGCCCAACCATGCATTTGTTGATAGAAGGTGCATAGCATATACAAAGGAAGTGTAAAGTAAGACCGCTACTTACTTCCTAGAGTTTATGACCTGATTCTGCGCCGTGACTTCACTTCCGTTAGAGGTCAGACTGGAATTAACTGTCTCTGAACAATTAGGCTTTGAGGATGCAGCCGAAAATTTGGCGGTAATTCCCTAAATCTATGCATTTGCATCCAAACTTTAATTTTTGAGATTGTTACAACAGTGCAGTTCAATTTTCATTCGAATTATGCAAAACCCGTCAAATTAGTTACATCCTAACATGAAAAATGCGGGCTGAATATTCTTGCAGAAATAACTTGTGATATACATTGTAGCGAAATTCATTGTAGCGAAATGAACGCGATTTCGACAATACATGTACATGCCACATCATTCACGCACGAACAGTTTAATAGTTTTATGGACCACAATTTTGTTTCCGTGATTCATTACCATGCACGCACAAAAACAAACATGATATATGCATGCTCATATACGCATTTATTCGTACACTTACACATATGTACACATTGCCATGCATACCCTTTAACACACATAAACAAAGCCCGACGTAAAGCCTGTGTATTTGTTTATACCGAACGTTCGCTCGACTTGCCTCGTTGGGCTAGACTTACTTGACCTCGTACGCCTTCCTACGCTCTATACCGCCGTGGTTTAATAGCGAATTGTACATTACATCAAGACTGCATGTCGGGGCATCAAGACGAGCGTCATGGCATTTGACGATATCGTGCACGAATTGGGCGACTTTGGGGCGTACCAGAGGCGGATTTATATCATGCTTTGCGTCTGCAACCTGCCGGCCACGTGGTTTACCTTGTTGCAGGTGTTCGACATGCTGCCCACTGATCACTGGTGTGAGGTGAGTTGGGCTCTTCCAATATTGACTGGACTGCAGGCTAATACATGTATCATTGGTGTCCCCAACACAAAAAAATATCTTGGGGACACCATGACGGTGCCGATATATATTCACAACCTGTTGAATGACACTTCCAAGGTGGTGATCAAAGGCAGCCAAGCTTTAATCTTAGAACAGCCCCTCATGGATGATAGTAACATATTAATTCTCACGGGTTTCCGACAAAATGCATAGGATGTTGGTAATCATGATCAACCGACATCGACGACGATGGTGACGATGTATACGACACCGACGACAATTTAATTGGATGCAACTGCAGTAAATTATGTTGCGTTTCTCAGTTGGTTCATGACTGTACATTGTACAACTGATGAGTGTGTGTGTGAGGGGGGGGGGGGGAGGGGGGGGGAGTGGTGGAGGGCAAGCAGGGGGGGGGGGGCGAGCATGAAGGGTGAAGGGGGGGGGGGGCGGTGGTCCTCTAAGGCATACATGCCCTGGAAGTAGTAACTAGGGAATAATGTCCAGAGAGGAGGTTCTCCCAGGGGCCGAATTCAATGGATAAATTGACATGACAGTTTTATTATATTGATATAGCGGTCACTATTCCGTGATGAGCTTATCTTCATACAACGAGGACAGTGCTATCTGATGGGAGTGATACTTGATTTTTAAGTCGAACCAATACTGGACTTTAACCGCGATTTCAACAATGCATGCTATTAGTCCGGCAGCCAAGCGGTTTGACCATGACATCTCTGATAAAGTTGTTTTCTCTATTGAGTATTCATCTATGGGGTATATGTAATGATATCTTTAGGGTCGTGTGGAGCGCTTGAAATTGAACAATTATTATCATTAAAAATGATGTCTGAGATGGCTGCCGCGAAAGACTGAATTTGGAAATCTCGTCCTATTTTCTAATTTTTGTATAAAAAAAATAAATTGTTTTGGTCGATATGTTGTCGGATCCAATGAACATAATTAAAATGGTTTCAGGTATTTTGAGAGATTGTCATGGTAACCAGTAATATGGTTGTCATTAAGGCAATAAAGCTGTCAAAAATATCATAACATTCAAGAAAATAGGAAGAGAAGATGTGTAGGTGCCTCTCCGGTATATAGGCCTACTAGTGACAAGAATAAACTACATGATTTTGATAAGTCAATGGTGCACACTTGAAGAGGTTTGGTGATTCAACATGACGATCATCTTGGGACGACATTTTGTGAATCTCTGTGTTGTCTGCAGTAAGTACATAATATTTTGGTCATTATGTATGATATGTAATCCAGTGAATAAAGTCTACATAGTGTTAAAATAATTTAGTACACCGTTACTATAGTTACTAGCAAGAGAATTATAATAAAGTTATAATAAAGTACGTGTATTAAAATACTAAAAAAAGTTATATAATCGCGGTTAATGTTAAATTGACATCGTTTGTATTAACTGAGGTATGCAATTATAGTCAGATAAATTTTCGTGTCGTGCACCCATGGTGTCATCTTGAAAAGGAATAGAAGAAGGCCTTAATTATTAGGACCAAATCTAAACACACTGTCAAAAGAAAGATGCACAATATAAATTAGAATGATTTGTTCCTTAATGTTGTTTTAAATCACAATACATTTGGTCAAAATTGTCTACAGCTATTGCTAGGAAAATTTATTTGACAAATTCATAGAATAGTTGTGTGAGTAATTGAAAATGATGTGCATTACTTGATTAATTTGGGATTATATAGTTAATACGTCATCATCGTGTGCATGTGTACCTACACCTATTTGTGAAAACAGCCCTGGAAACGATGAATGCGAATGGTACATTATTTGTTTTGGTTGTATGTGCTAAATCTATTCATATTCATATTAATGATTATTATTTAAATCGCTTTGAGTAGGGTTCAGTTTAAAAAATCTAGTACTATAGCTGCCTCACTTTATGCTTATGAGTGACTGAATAATACAATTTATGTAAATGTAATTTTAAATGGTTCTTTCAAAGTGCTGTTAGTGTAATTTCACAAGACTTTCACAAACTGAAGTACATGTAAATCTACACGTACACTGTGGCTTGTATGTTAGCCATACACTAACTTGGGTGATTCTTATTGTTTTGCCTTTGCAAATGATATCACAAATTTAGTTTCATCTTGAATTAGGTTGTACCTTACATTCCCGAAGGCTCTTATACATACGTTGTAATCGTCTCCTTTGATTAAGTGCTGTATATTACCCCGAATAGCAAAATAAAACATACTTGTATATGTATGTTTCCTGACAATGACATTCCCTGCGTCTGTAAAACATAGCAACATCGCACGCACAATGGTAATACAAATGCAGCGGAGGGATGCCATTCAGTGCACGAAGTTTATTGTGGAAAATAAACCATCCATGGCGATGCATCCTCCGAATTAAAGGGTTACTAAATAAGAAAAATAAGTTCCCACTAATCTTTGTAAAATTATCCACTAAAAGTTAATTTTACATTTGTTTGCCGCAATAAAGTCTCATTTTGACGAAAATTTGAAAAACGCACACGTCCAAGTGACGTCAGAAGAGTCAAATGACATAAAAGACTCCGCTGGTAAACTTAGATTGTCCGGAAGTCAACAATAATTTCTAATAGACGTTTTTTCGTTATGTATGCAAATTTTATTCACGACGTTCAAACAATACGCTACCAATGGGAACCCCAAACGTTGTCCGAGATTTGTCCGTGTAGCAACAACTAATAGATTCAAAGTGCATTCCATCCATTGAACCTGAATGACAAGATACAGGTGAATGCAATAACGCGTTACTACATATTTAGGGGGAAAGTTGTGAATACATTACGAAAATGGTCTACTGTTGACTTCGGTACTATCCAAGTTTAACAGCGGAGTTTTTTATGGCATTTGACTCCTCTGACGTCACTTGGAGATGTGCGGGTTTTTTTTTCAAGTTTTCGTCAAAATGAGACTTTATTGCGGCAAACAAATGTGAAATTAATTTTCAGTGGATAATTTTACATAGATTAGTGGGAACTTATTTTTCTAATTTAGTAGCCCTTTAAGACACTGATTGCATGGGAACGATTGTCAAGAGTGACCTCGGAGCGGGATTGTGTATGCATTTGGTACCTGGTGGACTAGATTGTGCATGTAGGTTGACAATAGATGCGTTTGTTCTGCGCCTGTGAACATAAACTTAAAGGGATATTTCACCCTGACGTCATAAATGTCAAAAGATTTCTTACCCTTTGACATACTTTCGTGAAACCTTCACGAATATGTTTCTGTCATGTTTCTGCTCTTATTGAAACCAACTTAACTCTCGGGTAGACTATCCCTTTAATATTGAGCATTGCAAGGGGAAAAAATCAAACAATATTTGGCGGGGCTGCTTTTCAGGCCTGATGTTATAAAGCAAACACATTGGACCTTGCTGGTATTACACGATACCAGTATGGCTGATGGAGGCTATATAGTGACAAATCATTTAAATTTGAGTCATTGATGTTCTTAGATTTTACCTAGCATTCCCTAGGCAAATTAATCTGGAGAAGAAAATCTTATTGTGAAATATTCCATTTTTATACATGATTATGATGTTGAACTGTTGCCAAGATTGAAGTGACATGGGTCTGTCTACAGTAAAGGGATATTTTTTGGCACAACTGAATGATTTGAAATTATGACCACCTTGCACCACCAAAATATGACAGAGTGTTGAATCAATTCCCTCCAAAATAACTTCAGCTAAAATCCTGCTCTGAATGTTCATTTTTATATTATTTCTAAACTAAAGCTGTATATATTTGCCATATCACAGTGGTAACGGGACAGACGAGTGTATTATACGTCTGTCCCGTTACCAACGTGCTGTGGCAAATTTGTACAGGGCAAATTTTCTGAAGAGTACAAAACCTTGTACAGTGCAAATCAATACATTTCTTTGATATTGTATTATTATTGACCGGTTTGTTTAAGAAAAAATGGAATTTAAGAGATTTATGCAAATGTTACAGTAAATGTAACAGAAATGTACCCATTTCAGACAGGCCAACATGCACCATTTGCTCAAAAGTCCCTTTTGTTACATGCGACCTTTTGTCAAAGAAGGTCAGTACACCCTCTATCAGAATCATAACACCTGTAGCAGCTCTTTTCCACTGTATATATAAGCCATTTCGTAATTGCAATTGCGCATGAGCAGATTATTGCTTTTAGTAAATGACCTCAGGTCATTTTCCAAACTCACAGAGTAAAGAGACTATCATTAGATAGTCGACCACATTTCAATCTATTATTATGCAAATATGGCAACAGCGATTCAGCTCTGAGAAGGTAGTGAAAGACAATTTCGCCATGTGCACCTGCTTCTATTGTTGTTCCGGGCACACTGTTCCAACACAACTTAATGAAAAACAATCGCAGTGAGCAGTCTAGTATTATTTATTCAGTGCATTGTCCGACCATAGTGTAATTACGAAATGGTCTATTGGCACTGACATTGAACATTGTCAGTATGAACTTGCTACTAAACATTGTGTGTATGAACCATGTAGAATGCTTATCTGCTGTATCATACGCTAAAAAAACTGTGCGCGGAAAAGGGAACGTTTGCAAAAGAGACAAGCTCTTGTAAATTGTAGAATTTTAAAGGGTTACTAAATTAGAAAAATAAGTTCCCATTAATCTATGTAAAATTATCCACTAAAAACGAATTTCACATTCGTTTGCCGTAATAAAGTCTCATTTTGACGAAAATTTGAAAAAAAAAATGAACGCCTCCAGTGACGTATGAGAAGTCAAAATTCCATAGATTGTACGGAAGTCAACAATAGACCACTTTCGTAATGTATTCACAACTTTCCCCCTAATTGCGTAAATGCGTAATAACGCGTTATTGCATTCACCTGTATCTTGTCATTCAGATTCAATGGATGGAATGCACTTTGAATCTATTAGTTGTTGCTACTCAGACAAACCTCGGACAAGCTTTGGGGTTTCCATTGGTAACTTATTGTTTGAATGGCGTGAATAGAACATTTTATTTACGCCGTTGGCATTTATGAAATTTTGACTTCTCATACGTCACTGGAGGCGTGCGTTTTTTTCAAATTTTCGTCAAAATGAGACTTACATAGACTACATAGATTAGTAGGAACTTATTTTTCTAATTTAGTAACCCTTTAAAGGTAGTCCGACCTTTTTGCAGGCCTTATTCTAAAATGTCCATTTAGGAGACCGAAATTTCTCATGGAACTGCAGTAACCAAAACGGTGTGGCCTTTTAATTGTGCTCTAAGTATTTTCACAGCCTGTTGTCTATTGTCCGTACAGCAGCTTGCGGGGGAATCGCGCTGCTCAGTATCTGTATGAAGAAACGCCAGGCCATAAATACACGAGCTCAGTGTAAATAAGATTAAATAAAGAAAAGAACTAGAATCCCCCTCCCCCGTATTTTTTTTCAAAGCAGGTTTGTTTGTTTGTTTGTATTGTTTGTATTTCCGAATCAAAATAAAAAATACATACAATGTATACAAGTAAAGAAAGCATATATATAGTATCAGAAACGGAGGATAGCCCAAATTCAGCTGTATTAATGAAATACTGCTGTTCTTCCTTGGGGTCCCACAGTTATCCTTTTTGTAATAATCCTATGAATATTTAAAGAGATTTTCACTTCTGGGCAGATTTGGACCTTAGAAATGAATTCAGAACACAACAATGACAATCAGTCAATCCACTCGCAACTGTCATCATTTAATGCATACTGCTTCTTGCAGAAAAGAAGCTGTGGGATGACATGTGTGATGCACAATGACCTTTGTTGTGTTCTGAATTAATTATCTGATATGCACACACATTTTTATATAAAAAATTGTCCAAAAGTGAAAACCCATTAAATATTTAAAGGATTATTACAGGAAAAGTAACTGAAATGGCGCCGCAAAACCTGCTTCTACAAACTGTGACATCCCTTGACTTTACGATGTTTCAATTCCAGCTTGATTTCAGTTGAAAGTTATTTTAAAGTTATTTTTTAAAAGTATTAACATTTTTTTTAACACCAAATTATATTGATTTTGGTAGAAAGCCTACATGCAAATACGTAATTTTAATACCTCGCAGCATCCATCTTGGATGCAATTTTGAATATTTAAACTTACTCAAGGGTGAGTGCTCCATACCAACCTTAGCTAAAAAAATAAGCAAATAATTAACGTTGGTGAAGGTGATGGGACTAACTATCACTTCAGAGGCGATCTGGATGTAGCTATCTTTCCGAAGCGCAGCTGAGGAAAGATAGCGTATAGATTCAGATCGCCGAGGAAGTGATAGTTCGTCTCATTGCCTGAAACCAAAAGTTGATTATTTGCTTTATATTCCACATCTGAAACCAACTATCTATACCAAAAATGTCAATTTGACGTACAAAAGTAATGTTTACTTCTCTACCTCATCCCGAGCCGCTGCCATGGGGAACACGCGTATAGGACGCGCTTTAGGACGCGCGTTAGGACGCGTCAGTAGGAGCTACTAGTCAATTGATAGTCCGAGTGTAACGCACTTTTATTTCGCGCGTACTCAAAATATTGATCACGCTTAGGACCGTGAGGAGTGAAGAGATCAGCGAAACCAAATAGTACTATCACCTAGAGTGTAACGAACTTTTCTTCTCAGGTGATCAGATGGGCAAAACTACGCTTTATCACGTAATGAACTCTAGACCAATCGTATAGCAGCATTCTTAGTATGTGGACTATAATATTGCATACACCCGTCAGATGAATAACCCCCCCCCCCCCCCCACCACCACCACCACCAAAAAAAAAAAAAAAAAAATACATATCAGAGTTGTCAAGGTTAGCCCTTAACTTTGCCGTTTGACTGCCGGACTGTATGTCATCATTGTTTTCACCCACATTTTAACAGTTTACGAACAGAAAACGTAATTCCCTGTTTTGAAGACACGCACACACACACACACACACACACACACACGCATACACACACAAAGCACTTATGGTACATTCATACTCATACACCTACATAAATATATCCATACACATACAAAAGATATACATTGACATGTATACACACATAAAAACTTTCGTATTCGCCATCCAAAGTCTCTCTTGAATCAAACATAAAAAGATAGTCGTTTTTTTTCTACTACAGGAGATAAAATGATGATGGCCCTGCTTTGTTTTCTTGTGTATAGTTTTTCCTATAGTTTGTTAGCTAACCATCTAGTTAATCAACTTACTTATTTCTCCTCTTGCCAATAGATCCCGACTTGGAATAACACGGCATGTATTGAGCTGGGATACGACCAATCATCATGTGACGTCATAAAGAAACGCTTGAATATTCCGCTCGTCATACGTCACAACACGAAAGGCGAAGGATTCAATCCGGCCTACGAAACGTGCTTCAGGTAGCACGCGCTGCGTAATGTCGTTATTAATCGGTGTTTCTTTTTAAATGGAGGGGACCACATAGTACACATGACCAGGGATATCTATATCACCCCACAGCACCCGCCTGACCTGGATGGGAGAGTGGATCGGAGAAGTTAAGATTTGAATCACAAATCGGCCGTCGCGTTATATCCGCTTCAATGTGGGCGATAATTATATGATTTTGAACAGAAAACATCAAAGTTGAGCGGGCAAACCTATATCAACAGTGAGAGCATTGCGGCCTCGTAGTGCTCATTAATACGAAACATCGTGGGATCAAGTCCCTGTCTGTTACGGTTACAAGTTATGTACATCATTTTATCATTTTAACAAAACCATGCTTGTCAATATCAATTTATTTTTTACTTTAAAAATAAAAAATATTCAAAACTGATAATGATGTTGGTTGACAAGTTTGTGATAAAAATGATGAAAAAATGGTTCATTATTGTTTTATTTGCTAGTGTTTAATTTCAATCGATTGGTCTTGACGTCCTAATACAGCTTACATAACCATCAAAACATGCACAAGAGCGTCCCTAACAGCGGAACCAATGATATAACGCCATATGGGGAGGTTCGTTTATCAGCAGAAAGCTGCAAAGCGATCAAGAGCAGCGGCACATCGCTCTAATGTTCACCAAAGTTTAATCGTGTTTCTTTTAGATACAACATCACCGAGAGTCCTTCGGAGTTGTTCTCTGCCGATGTGGTCTTTGACAACATGACATCCCTAGTGGGAATGACGTCACATGACGTCATACCATGTGACTCTGGCTGGGAGTATGACAGACACACTTTCAGAACGGTCATTCAAGAGGTAGTGCACAGTGGTTTCAATATTAAGCACCGTAATGATTTTCTTATTCCAGTACGGGTTTTTTTTTTCGATTTAAAGCATCAGGGAGTTTAGACATTTGACAATATATTCACCAATAATTGATTATTCAACTAGATAGTGTTATATTTTTTTTTAATTATCTTTTTTTTATATAGATTTCCTTTCATTTTTTTTTTGTTTCTTTAAATTTCCTCTCAAAATTGAAACTACAGCAGAAAGCCATTTCACTAAAATCTTGCTGAATGGACCTTACGGTGGACGACTTATGAACATTAATGAGCCAGGTTTCCATGTTATCGTGACTTGATTTGTAAACTAGAAAAAGCTTGCGTGGTTAAGGCGCTGCCCGAGAGGCAGTAGATTGCAGGTTCGAATCCCTTCTGGTTCCAAGATTTTTTTTTCTTACTTGTTTTCATTCATTTGCAGGATGGAGCACGCTATCATTACTACACCTGGGTGTATGCCTACAATTTCCTTTCAACATTGAAATTACCACAGAAAGCCCTTTCAATTGCACGCTATCCGTACTACTGCTACTAGATATATGCCTAAAATTTCCTTTCAAGATTGAAATTACCCCAGAAAACCCTTTTACTAAACTCTAGTTTGAAGTATGTTTCCAAGTTTATGTATCTCATCTATTATGACTTGTGCGTGTAATGCAATATTAATGACTGAATCTTTGAAAGGTTCATTGATTGATTATTATCTATTTATTGTTTTATTTGCTAGTTTTGAATTTCAATCAATTGGTCTTGTCATCTAAATACATCTTACACTGCACAATCAAAACATTCACAAGGGCGCCCCAATCGGTCATAATTAGCCAGACCAAGCACATCTCAAGCAGGTTGAGAGGAGTTGTGTGTATGATTGGAGGAAAGTGAGGCCGTGAAACCAGAAAAGCTCATCTCCGATGTAATATGTTTTGCGATTGCAGCACGATCTAGTCTGTGGTCGAGAGAGGTTCGTTCAGCTGCCCCAGTCCATCTACTTCGCTGGCTGCCTCGGGGGCAGTGTGGTATTTGGTACTCTGGCTGACCGGTGAGTTCATTAACTCTCTCATTACGATTGGCATGAAGATGTGTAGTAAGCCAATGGGGTTTTCAAGGCCTGGTGATGTAAGGGTTAACTCTCTCATTACCATTGGCATGAAGATATGTATAAGCCAATGGGGTTTTCAATACTAACCCAATACCAATAACAGTCTCAATGCCAAGTATAATTCCAAACCATTCTAACCGTGAAGGGAACGAACGATCCGTTGATCCGATCAAAATCAAAATCAGAACTAATCTTGTTCGCCCCTTTCAGCTATGGGCGCTACCCCTGCTTCGTCGCCACCCTGGTTCTGGGGATCCTGCTTGGCTACGCCCCTCTAGGTTTCCACTCATACTGGGCCTACACCCTCCTCAGATTCCTCCAAGGGGCCGTCAATATCCCTTACTGCAACTTGATCTTAATCATGGGTAGGTATTTGTCATATCATGGGGCCAGAGTCTTAAAGGGACACTTCCCCCTAAAGTTAAGGTGACTTTAATCAAAGCAGACAAATGAAAGAAACACATTATTGAAGGTTTGACGGAAATCCGTGTAAGGATAAGAAAGTTATGATCTTTTACAATTTTCATTTTGTGACGTCACGTGCGAGGTGCTCTCCCATGTACTGTATGATTCCACAAATTGCTCTTTTCTATTTTGGATGAAGGAATTTTTTTTCGTAGAGGTATGTGTGTAAAAATGTGTGTATGAAATGCACAGGTAAAATGATGCATATCCTCATGAGACAATGGACATTTAACAAAAATAGTATACACTTTATCTGACAACATCAAAACAATCGTAACTTACTTATCCTTTTATCTATTCATTTCATCATATTTAAACCGAATAATAAGGTTAGGTTGTGGAAACAAACTGTTTTTCAACAAAGTCCTGTGCAAAGTATATAAATACATTACAACTACGTGTGTTTGAAAAAAAACTCCCTTGACAGATATGTGAACTGTTCAGCCTTCGCTGAGAGTTCACAGATGACCTTGATGCACACAATGTGAATTAGTTTGGGGGTGAGAGACGGGAAATTTTGATGAAATTGTAAAACGAATTTGGTCCGTAACCTTTTCGGACACCTCAGGATTCGAAATTGAGGTCGTTTCCGTGGAAGGTGAAACACTCAATAAACGATTTACGATAGGTTTGTGAGGAAATATGATTGATCAATGTGCCATGTGGAGGCATTTCTCTGACATGTTTTCTGCAGTTTTCTCCATTCATCACAAAACAAACCAAAAATATAATTTGAAAATCACAGAATTGTATCATTATATATTACTACTGCACATGCACTTTAGTACATGACGTGGCTCTGAATTCTTCTGCGCATGCAAAAGATATGTTCTTCAATATGCACCCCAAATTTGTCTTGCCTGTTTGGCGGCTGTCGTCACTGGATCAAAGGGCCAAACGCGTAAAATATTCTATTGTGCTAACGCGACTGGTGTAGGGATAAATTATTCTTCGTGCTGACTCCAGATCTTTACACGTCCGTGATAGTATCTATTCTGTAGAGTCGTTTATTAACGGTTGTTTGATGTTTGATATCATCGTTTCTAAAAAAAACAAAAACAAAAAAGAAACACTTGTGTTGTGAGCCCAGGACTCCATTATATATTCTAACATCCTCTCGCTCACAGCAGCATGTCATCCTCACTATCATTTAGTCAGAAACATAAATTCAACATTAATTTTTGTAGACGTGCCCTGTTACCTATCCGCTATCGTGAGAAAGAGGACCGCTCGTCCCACACAGGAGTCGGCCTAAGGAAACTCGGCCCAACAATACATACAAGTCACTTCATATCATGTAATCTTAGGTAAATCCGTTTACTGCGTATGTTTCTTGTTGACTGCAGTTGTTCATTGCTGTTAATTGTTGAAGAGTTGTTGTTGTGTCTTGCTCCGTGTTGCAGCCACTGAGATGGTCGGCACATCGCGGAGGACCGTGGCTGGTTTTGTGATGATGATGGCTGAAAGCGTCGGCTACATGTTACTAGCAGGCATTGCTCATCTCTGCAGGGATTGGCGAATGCTCCTCATTGTGACGACATCTCTTCGCTTCCTCACCGTCCCATTCCTTCTGTACGTGTTATGCATGCATGTATTTATGTATCTATGATTATGTATGTATGTAGTGTGGTATGTATGTGTGTATGTATGTATGTATATATGTATGGTATATATGTTGGTATGTATGTAGGTTTGTATATATGTATGTATATATGTATGGATTGTCGCATGTCAAAACTAATAGTAGGGTGCCCCCCCCCCCCCCCTCCCCAGATTTATTCCGGAGTCCCCACGATGGCTGATAAAACAAGGACAGCATGAAAAGGCGAAGACGATAGTCTTAAAAGCAGTGAAAGTCAACAAAGCCACACTGCCCGATGGTCTACTGGACGACGTGCTCGAGGCTAGGAAGGTAATTGTAACTCAAGTATCATACCATGTATCTATTGCAAGACGCCAAAGGAGAAGATGAAGATGAAGACGAGAAATCAGGATGAGAAGCATGAAAAGACGAGAGAAGGGAAAACGGGAGAAGAAGAGAGAAAGAAGGAGCTGAAAGAGAAAAAAGGAAATGATGAAGAAACACAAGGAATTAAATAAGAATAAAAGTGAAAGAATGCCAGGGAGAGGGAAGAAGAGAAATGAAGAAGATGAATAAAGAGAATACAAAGAAGAACAGTAACAAAGTATGTATGCGATAACAAAACAGCGAAGAATTAGAAATCCCAGATCGAAGCTGAGTCCTTTAGAATAAACTTATCTACCTTTGATACATTTCAAGATTCTTCTCACATAATCTTGCCCAAAGTATCTTCAAGACCTAGTATCCCTTCTATTTGCTCCTCCTTTTCTCTCGGACCCCTCCGTCCATCTTCCTCTCTCCAATTTCTTCACGGCCCACGCAAAAAAACCCGTTGTGGTGACCGAGCCTTCTCATTCATTGCTTCCTCCATTTGGCACAAACTCCCACCCTATATCCAGAACACCACATCTATCGCATCATTTAAAATCCTCCTTATAACCAACCTTGCTATAATCTTCTTGATGTGCACACAGTTACTAGGCATTCTCACTTGTGTATCTTAAATATATAGTGTAGTGTATAGTGTAGTGTATTTTATTTAAACAGAAAACCAGCGCGCTTAGAAACACCCGTATTAAGCGCCTTACAAATGAAATTATTATCATTATTATTATTATTATTATTATTATTATTATTACTATTATTATTATTATTATCATTATTATTATTATTATCATTATTATTATTATTGTTATTATTATTATTATTATTATTATTATTTGAGGATAGATCCCAAGCTTCGCCTACCTAGTGACTCTGTCATCCGGCCTGGTAAAACGAGCTCTGATTATCCTCTCAGGTCGCGGACAGGAAGGGCGACATGAAGACGGTGAAGTATTCCCCGCTGGATTTGTTTCGTCACCCAGCCATGCGTACAAGGACTCTCATCCTCATGTATACCTGGTAAGATATTCCTTCCGCAATGCAAACCCTCAAATTGGGAAACTGCAGAAGTTACAAAATGCAGCTGCACACATTGTAACTTTAACCGGCAAGCGCAGCCACATCACCCCTGTCTTGAAAAGTCTTCATTGGTTGCCCCTGAAACGACGTCTTGTTTTTAAAATACTACTTTTAGTCTTTCATATTGTCAACGGAACTTCCCCCAGTTACAATAAATCTTTGATCTTCAGCATCCGGTCTTTTGCAATTTACCGTTTTAAAGGTGATATTCATAGGAAATAAAATCAAATAAATATAGTTTATTTTATGATTGAATGAGTTATTAAAGCAATTTATGCAGCTAATATGCCATGAAAGTGTTCAGTTTTGTGTTAAATGAAGTTCAAATTTCACTAAATTGACTCTCTTCCTGACCTACGAAATCGCCTAAGGGAAAGTGGCGTTGTGTGTACGTCACAGCCGGGATATGCTTCACAATGACCATTGTGTATCACACCTGTTAATCTACTAGCAACTGCCATCACAGTTTCATTAACAATGCCTGATTCTTCTGGCGGTAAAGAAGCTGCGGATTGGCATGTGTGATGCACAATAACGCCTCCCGTTTCTTACGTCAGACCTAAAAGCCGTTTCGGATGACAGTAGGTCAAATTTGTCCCCGAGAATACGGTGATTGTTTTCACCCTAATTTCGCTTTTTGGAAAGTGATATATTGTTTGAATGTCATCCGAGCTCATTGTATGGCTTATAAGCTTTCTGTTGATGAATATCTTCATATTTTTTGATTTTCTATGAATATCACCTTTAAAGAAATCGTGGGGAGAACGGGCCTTTGCTTATGCATGGCCAACCCTGTGGAATTCTCTTCCACAGAGTTTGAAAACCCTGACGTCAGTGACCACCTTCAAGGGCAACCTAAAGACATACCTGTATAATGGTGCTTCTTGACATACAACCAAATATGTTTTAACTTGTCAAGTTCATACTTCTATTGTATTTTTTTCTCTTTAATTTGCTCTGAAGCGCCTTGAGCATCTAATGAAGGTGAAAAGTGCGCTATATAACTGGTATTTATTATCATTATGTAGATTGAGAGGGTCGTCCGTAACCTATATAGCCTAGAGGCTGGAGACCGCTTTGCGCTATGGTCCGCATCTGTCATATCTGTCCGATTCCCGGTGCGTGCGTTCAATGCTCGCGTCGTGCGTTGAAAACGAGAAAACAAAACGATTATGAATGTAGGCTATGCCCGCTGCGGTTCAAGCGAAAACGTAAATAGCTCTTCACTTCTGATAATGTTCCTGAAGCTTTAATAATGTGAGATCTCACACACGTCATTGTTAGGGTATACTGCTGATTCCTGCCAAGTTTCATGACTTTTGCAAATGGGACACCATGTCTTTAAACCTTTCTGTCAGACATAAGTCTGCGCTATTAAGATTGAGAGCATTAAGAGCCCCCACCCCCCCCCCCAACAAAAAAATGCAAGATAACAATTCATTTCTGACGTCATAGGAGCGCATGCACCGTAGTCTACCACGGGCTCAACCTGTCAACATCATCCCTGGGCATCAACGTGTTCGTGTCTTTTCTGGTGTCGGGTGCGATTGAGATTCCCGCGCTGGTTCTCTGCATCTTCGTGGTCGAGTATCCCCGGATTGGGCGGCGTCGGGCCAGTATGGCTGCCCTGCTCCTCGGGGGAACTGCCTGCTTGCTCACCGTGGCCTCAGGTAGCTGCAGTCTCTCCACAAATATGACAAAGCTTGATATTTTATGCAACTACACAGTTATAAGGCATTGAAACATGAATACCATCAATTAACAACGGAAATATAAATTAATAGAGACTGATTGTTGCACTAGTGAATAGAAATAATCGGCACAACATTAGTACTGTAGAAAATCCATACATAAGTATAAACAATGAATAGAAATGTTTGGCCGTAAAAGCCTTTGTGGTGGCTTGTTAAATCGGGTACACTCATGTTAATCGGAATATACCAGTGAGAATGAGCGGATGTAACAATGGCATCAGGAAGCAGGTGGCCATGATACAGAGCTTATTACTACAATAAGAAGAGACAGAATTGTCTCAGGCATGGCTGAGGAAGACAGAAGACAATCATCGGAACCATGGTAATGAATATAACCTACATCGAAAGTAGGAAATACTCTGTATATGTGTATTTATCGCCCTGCATTCAGCATTAATTGGCTATGACCTGGGCTTTGTATGTTTTTTTTTTCCTTTATTGTCTCTAAATGTCTAATAAAGTGATCTGGAAAAAAAAAACTAATTTACGAATTTTATATTTGCAGTTGTTAACCGTTGTATTTTGATATAACTAAAGTTAATGTCTTCCAACCAGCCTTCGATCTGACGGTCTCGTTATAATCTTTCTCGGTTGTCGTTTCCCTTTCATCTCTGGGCACCTAGCGGCCGGGCCCGTGCTGGCTACGCTGGGTATGATAGGCAAGTTTGGTGTGACGGCAGCCTACTCCACTGTGTTCCTTCATACGATGGAGCTGTACCCAACGCTGCTTAGGTAGGGCTGTATATCGGTCTCATCACTATAGATTCTACATACGGGATTCCTTTCGATGCAAACATGTGTGAGTTAGATGTGATATTGTGAGATTATACCAGAAGTGGCGCGCCCTCCAACCCACCAAATTTGAAGCTTTGCATTAAAGTAAACACACTTGGTTTATCATGTTGCTAATGCTGGCTCAAAAACACACTCCGTCATTGTTTTGATATTCACTAATCATCGCAGACAGTTCAACATCTCACAGCATTCATTTAGTATAATCAGACACGACTGGCAAATTCACGTGCATTTTGTGGGAACGCTTTATTAGCTAACTTTCAACCATAACGTCAATTACGTCATCAACACGTGCACAATCATTTGCATGAGATATGCATAATTCATATTATTGTTACATTAATGGTCTAGTATTGCACACGCAAAGTTTCCTCTGTCTTTAGCACGTTCTTGTCCATTCCATCTTCTCTCTCTTACTCTCCCTCCTTACTTGTTCTTCTCCCCCTCCCGGGTCATGTTGCATGTAGGTTTTCAATTATTTTAATTTACCATCAATGGTAACTACCATGGAAACGAGTGCAATGCTGAGAGCTCATAGGCTGTTGCCATGGCAGTTACCCTTGATGGTAAGTTACAATAGTTGAAAACCTATATGCAACATGGCCCCGATCCCCCTTTTCCCTTCCCTTTTCAGCTCTCCTTAATCCCGCTTTCATCCTTCTCTCTCTTTCCTTTTCTCCCATTCTCTACCACTTTATGATCATGTGTTAATGTTGAAGACGGTCTGTCCCCTTTCGCAGTCTAGAATTGAATTGAGAAGGATGTGACCATTAAAGCTCGGGACACATAATCATGTGCAATATCTCGACTCCCTTGGGAGTATTCCTTGCCCGTTACACGATATTGATGCTGGGTCAAGATCAACCATATAATCGTCTTACCTCCTAACTAATCCTCCCTGATGGAAAGCAGAAATATTTATTGCTCTCTCCCTCCCTCCCCCCCCCCCCTGCTCCTCCATGCTCATCATCTTTCTACAGGGGTATAGGGCTGGGCACGTGTTCTACAGCTGGCCGCTGCGCCAGCATCATGGCCCCACTCATACTACTTACTGGCCAGTACTGGGGCCCCGCCCCACGAGTCATCCTCGGCACGGGGACCATCATCGCTGGACTCTTCATCTTCCCTCTAGCTGAAACTCAGGGGAGGGAACTACCAGAGACCGTCCAGGAAGGCGAGGGCTTCACAAGGTATGCATGGTATGAGTTGTGAAAGTCATGAAAGTTGTCACCCATCATGTAAGTGAGCAGACGTGTGATTCGTATAAGCCAATGAAACCCATGTCTATCAATGTGTATAAACACATCTTATATATTTTGTTCTCTTCTTCCTTTTGTTAGTCTCGTTCATGTCTTTTCTTCTTGTTCTTTTCTGATTTTTCTTTCTTCCCTTTCGTATTCTTCTACTTCTCTTCCTCCTCCTTTTCCTTTTCGGACTCTACTTTGCTTGCTTCTTCACCTGCATCCTCTCCTACCTCTACCATCGCTCCCCATGTGTTTATTGTTCCCTTGGCATCCCTCAAACAAACGTCTTTGTCTTTCAGGATGAATCAGGGATGGAGGGACATTCCGATGGGCCATGACGGATTAAAGGCACAGGAGGTCGAACTACGCATGCTCAATGACGTCATATCAGGGAATGCAAATGAACAAACTAAGGGCTAGAGAGAGAGAGAGAGAATCATAATTATAAGGGAATCACAATTATTGTAAGAGAATCATGCGGGTATAGATGTATCCAATGGAACTGAAAAGAGAGACAGGTAGCACTACTCAGATGTAAATCGGTAGCCCTAGGCCGTCTGCAAGCCATCAGCGCCTGACCCAATCAATCTTCTCGGATATGATTTTTGTTCTAATTATTTTGATTTTTTTTATTCTGATTTTATTTTTCTATAATAATCTTCAACAAAGATATACAACTGAATAAAAGGAATTTTCAAGGTATAAACAAATATATATCAAGACAGTTCATCTTGATCTGGCAGACAAAATGATTTGTACAAATTATTATGGAGGGAAAACTAAAAAAGCATAGCTTGTAAAGTATAGGTTACCCATAGGTGACGTAAAGGCCAATGGTACGGAAATTAACATGATAATTCAAGTAAATTCATTCATTTTGCTTCTTAAAAGCAACAACATGACTGTGATTACATACTAAAAAATAAACTATATTGTGGTTTGAGATTTCTACAGCTGTCTACAAGATGATTTCATAAAATAGAAAACATAGCATGAGTGCAATATAAGTTACAATAAGTAAACACCGACATGCAATGTAGATATAAGAGCGGTTATCTATATTTACTAATTAAATAATCCTTCAATTTGTTTTTAAGTGAAGTAAGTGTCAGGGACTGTATAATATTCAATGGCAAGGAATTCCAGAATAAGGGGCCGGTATAAACTAATGCCCTTTGCATAAATTGAGTTCTTACCAGGGGTAGATGAAATGATGTTGATTGTCTTGTAGGACATGTAGGATACTGATAGAAACTGTCATTTCTTACAAACAAAATAGACAACGTTTCAGGGAATTCTTTTATATGCATAAGGGTTCCAATGTAAAAATAAAGCAAGTCACTTAACTTAAGTATGTTATTACAAAAGAATATATTTGATGGGGATAATCTACTAACATTACAAACAACCCTTATCGATTTCTTCTGAATTATAAATAATTTATTAAGGTTTAGTTTAAAAGAATTGTCCCAAGCAAGTATACCATAAGTTAGATAAGGGAGAATTAAAATAGAAAACAATGCAAGCATTGTACTTGAAGGAAAGAACAGCCTTAGTCTATACATAATACCTACATTTCTTGATATCAAATTTTGTAAGTGACGAATATGAAGTTTCCATGACAATTTGTCATTAATAATTAAACCAAGAAATTTAGAAGAATGGACAATTTCCAAGGGTATATTGTCAAAATAGATATTGTTAGGTAAAGAGGAGATGGTGTTATTAAATAACATGTACTTGGTTTATTATTTCAAGCAGTGATTTCGGATCACGATGTGAAAGAAAAATATTTCATTCATCAGCAAATAATATAAAAGACAATTAATCAATTAAATTTGAAAGCCAGTAATATATAATATAAACAAAATCGGACCCAATAACGAGCCCTGTGGAACACCACAAGAAATCGAAAGAGTATGAGATTCAAAACTGTTACACGAAACAAACTGTTTTTTGTTAGAGAGGTAATCAGTGAACCAGTCCAAGGCCTTCCCCCTGATACCATAATGAACAAGTTTTTTTTTTAAGAGAATACAATGATCAATGGTGTCGGAGGCTTTGGACAGGTCAAGATATATACCAATAGCGTGTAAATGATTATCAATTGCCGAAGCAATGTTATGAACTAATTGTAAAATTGCATGAGAGGTATTATGCTTGTCGCGAAAACCAAATTGGGAGTTCGATAGAATGTTATTTTGTGTAAAACAGGAAACAGTTCGTGTATAAACAATTTTTTCACGAATTTTAGAAACAGATGAAAATAATGATACAGGGCGATAGTTGCCTAGATCCAGAGGGTCACCTTGAAAACAGGGACAACTTTAGCTATTTTCATATTTCTAGGGACAACACCTTGACTCAAAGAAAGATTGAATATATGGGAGAGGGGTTTCGAAATTGAACCTGTAATGTGTTTCAGTAAATTATTACTAATTTCATCTACGCCAGAGCTCTTTTTGTTTTTCATATTATTGACAATATTTTCGATTTCCTGCGGGTTCGTGGGGACAGCAAATAAAGAGTTGGGGTTTGGATCACTGAGAAATTCCTGAAAAGATTTGTTAGTGTCTGGAACTTTGCTAGTGTCTGGGACTTTCACACATTTGATTGGAAAATCTCTCATCTAGTCATCCTAGTGATGGTTTAAAGATCAAAGACAAACGGGATTTGCCAATGTACAAATGTTAAAATCTAATGACATAATTCATTGTTATTTGCCATCATTTTGAAGATATCATGATCTCTCTATAGTCATACTAATAGTAAGAAATGTATATTCCACAGTGATCGCTGGCGGCCACAAGCGTGCCCGACTTGCTCCTTAGTGCTGAAATATCTTCTCCGACGCGGTATACGACAAGTCTGCGTCTCGCCCCAAAACGAATAGCAGGAGGTCGGAAAGATCGGAAAAAACACTTTTGTTCATATGATACCCTTGTAAGCATAGTCTAAGGAAGTTTAAATACCGGACGAGTATGATTTTATCTTGCAGGTATGGATGACATTGCTTCAAGAGAACAGCGTGTTGTTTATTTATTGATATAAAGTACAACCATGGTACAACACTAACCCACTAAAATCATTCTCGTATGATAATTCTAAAATCTATATCTTTATCTGTAAACACATGATTTTCTATGTTTTTGAATTCACAAACTTAGTAGTTCTCTCAACGAATTGATATTATATTCACAGTTCAATGTAAGTGTCTGTCACTGAAATTTAATTGCACACATTGTTCAATCGTAACATACTGACAAGTTTTCGGGAATGAGTTGTGTTATGAATACACATGAATGAATTTAAATGAGAAATCTACGGATGATTTGAAAATAAAAAAAATATCGGTATCTCGAAATGAGCAAATTATTGTACTCTACAGATCTCATTTTTCCTTGTTACAGCTCGGCAATGTTCCGTTCAGGAGAGAGAGGGAGAGAGAGAGAGAGAGAGAGAGAGAGAGAGAGAGAGAAAGAGTAGAGAGGGGTAACGTTGAGAGAGGTAGAGAGAGGAGCTAATAGCAATATATTATTGAAACCCCATAGGTTCTCTCTCTTCTGCAAACAATAATCACTATTTATTCGACTGATTTGATCTATAAAGATGATAATGGTATTAAAAAGATGTGAATTGTTGAACCGACGTGATGCTCTCAGTTTGGGATTCCGCGAGTAAATCAACATATCAAGAAGAAGGCATGAAATATGCGCCAAATCATTTGAGAAGCCAGCTTTCATGGGGCCTGATCCGCAACAATACACACAAACACACACATACATACACACACACATACACACACATACATACACACACACACAGACACGCACACACACACATGCACACACACATACGCACACACACAAACGCACATACACACACGCACACACAAACACACACATACACACATACACACACATATATACACACACATACATACACACATACACATACGCACACTTTACACAAACACGCACACATACACAAACACACAAGCACACACACACAAATATATACGCAAACAC
Source organism: Arbacia lixula (assembly GCA_963669155.1). Lineage (NCBI taxonomy): Eukaryota > Metazoa > Echinodermata > Echinoidea > Arbacioida > Arbaciidae > Arbacia > Arbacia lixula. The sequence goes on from OZ022585.1 coordinate 24,753,434, forward strand.
ACGAGCACACACACACACACGCACACAAACGCACGCATGCGCGCGCACACACACACGCACACACACGCACAAGCACACACACAAGCACACACACACATATACACGCACACACACACACACACACTCAAACATACACAAACACACAAGCCCACACACAAACACATACATACCCATACGCACACACAAACAAACACATACACAAGCACATACACACAAAGACGCACACAAACGCCCTCATGCGTGCGCGCGCACACACACACACACACACACACACACATTCTCAAGGATCATTAATAGGGTATCATTTTGAGAGGGCGCACTACCGTCTGCGAGAGGAACCTCCCCCTTCCTAGTTTTGCCTAAGGTTTTTGCTTGTATCTCGAGTGACCACACAGTGGTATTGGTCCGTCGCCAAACAAGCAAGACAAATGTCTTGGAATATATAGTTTGTATGCGCAGGAGATTTAAGAACTACTTCATGTACTATATACTATGTACATGTGCAGTAGGAATATGTCTTATAATGATACGATTCTGTGACTTTCAAATTACTGGCATATTCGGCTAGATTTTAGTGAAAGGGCTTTCTAGGGTAATTTCAATTTACAAAGAAATTTTAGGCATACACCCAGTAGTAAAGATAGGTGCTCCATCCTGTAAATGAACGAACAAATCTAGATCACTAAAATCTAGCCGAGTTGTCCATACGGCGGACTACTCATGAATCTTAATGAGTCAACTGAATAGCTGTTGCCATATCTACATGATAATAAGTTGAAATGTGGCTCATTAATTTCTATTTTACTCTGTGAGTAGTGCCGTTGACCCGAGGTCATTTTCTACCAGCAATAATCTGCTATTAATGCGCAGATTGCAATTACGAACTAGCATATTGATGGGATTCAGGGAGAAATTATATAAGCTATGGGAAACAAATGGGGTCGCCACGGTAAAATTATATAAGCTATGCGAAACAAATCGGGTCGCCACGGTAGACTTGCTAGAGCACGCTGCGGTCATCATGGTTGTAGGTAGACGTAGTAGCGTGAGTCAACATCATTAATAAACATGGGGTTAGCGGGATACCAATCGGTCGTACTTAACTTATCGTCCTGAACGCTTGACAACAATCCGACCAAACCACAAGTCTGCCTCGCGTCATCATGAAGTTCGACCATATTCTCCACCACCTTGGCGACTTCGGGCGCTATCAGCAGATCGTCTACGGGATCATCTGCGTCATGGTGTTCCCGACCTCGTGGGTCACTCTCATCCAGGTGTTCGCAATGTCAGCCACTGATCACTGGTGCAAGGTTAGGCAATGTCAATTAAGTCGTATTTCAGATGTTAGACGTCAAGTACCAAAGGTCGTAGGTTAGACGACAATATAATACATATCAGCCATGCAGTCCGTGTAAGTGTCATCATCTGCCTCAAAATTTAAAATTGAGATATATGACGTAAAATTATTATATTTGGCAAAAGAGATATTCAAATGATCTTAATCCAAAATTAAACAGATATTGTCCAATTCCTTATTGTTTTACAGGTTGTAGAGTACGGATGAAATTTATTACTAAAAATGGATCAAGAAAGTTTGAATCAAACTTGCGCCCTAAATACCACATATATCTACTAGAAATGAAAATTGACATGCATTCACATGGACAACATAAAAAGAGTGTATGTATCTGGGCTGGTAGGAGAAACAAATAAATAATTCCATATGTTCATACATAAGGCTTGCCATTCATATTGTACATGAATATATGGGTGGCGGCCATTTTTATTTGAAATTGCCCTGAATACCACATATATGATAAATATATAAACTGACCTAAATTAATATCAAATCACTCAAGGAACAAAAATTAAAAAAAAAAACAATATTTGGTCATTAGCGCGGGTCCAGGATTCTCTCCTATGCCGAGTGAGTCAATCGTTGACCACATAACCATGCTATAAAGTTCTCAGTAATATGTCGACGCACTGACGTTTTTTAATCTTTGAAATGTGTTGGCATATGTCAGCAGATCATTAGAACATTGAGGATGAGATACTGTAGGAACATCAAGACATGTTGGCCCAGGGTTTGGGTTGATGTCCCCTGATCGCAATATTGAACGATGATCCGTTGCTGTCGTGTTACTATATTATGCAATTCTCTGTCCAATGTACTTCAGTTCCTTGATTCTGCAGTATAACCCCACTGATAAATGACATGAACCTCCATGTAGTAGATCCATGGTCTAAAGCTCCATTGCAACTCCAGAGATCCAGCAGAATGAAAATAAAGCCCAGGGCCATGTCGCAGATAGGTTTTCAATATTGCAACGTACCATCAATGGTAACTACCATGGCAACAGGTGCAATAATGAGAGCTCTTTGGCTGTTGCCATGGCAGAACCATTGATGGTAAGTTACAATATTTGATAATAATATAAAAGCTATATGCAACATGGCCCATGTTTAGCTTCATCATTGCAGTGCTTAAGGCACTTAAGATCTCGTGAAGATGGGGTCTATTGAAGCTCCGTGGATAAGTCAGTGTATGGATCCAACGATAGCACACAAAATGGTTACATGTACGTACTCGAGTCCAAGACAACCAAAACCACTGCCACTTCTTGAAGGAAAATTGCCACGTTATGCAGCTCAAAAATATGTCGTGAAGAATAAGTATGAGATAACAAACAGACTGCATGCAGCAATCAAATCCCAAACCTCATGCAATATAAAGCAAAAATCGCACAAATTGTAGGAGCTAAGTTGAGGGGCCACCCGAAGGCGCACACACTAACATAATACAGTACAAATGGCGGGAAATGGTCAAGGTTCAGGTTTGGAATCTATCTCTATCTCCACTCTATCTCCACTCTATCTCCACTCTATCTCCACTCTATCTCCACTATTTCTCTCCACTGCTGAAGGAAGGCCTCCTCGTCATTTTTCCATTTTGATCATTCTTTTGCCGTTCGTTTCCATGTCACACTACCATATTCTCTAATATCGTCAATCCACCTCCTACTTTGCCTGCCTCTTCTTCTGGTGTTAGCCCTGGGGGTCCAGATGGTTAATTTATAAGTCCATCTATCATCTTTCCTCCTGGCCAGATGACCAGCCCATCTCCATTTCTTTGATTTAATTTCCTGTACTATGTCCCGTACTTTGGTTTTCTTTCTCAAATCCTGGTTTCTAACTTTTCCCCTCTTTGTAACACCTCTTTGGAATCACCACCCTCGATTTGACAAGAAACCACCAAAAAACATTGCATATATATGTCCCCAAACAAGGTTCGGTCCATTTTGTATGGAGCCTAGCCTGGACTACTAATCAGACTTGCTGGCCAGACCTCTCCTATCCTTGTGAAAATTAGGCAAGGCTGACAGAAACCAGGCCAGCATGTCGGATTATAGGGCCTAGTCTATGTTTCCAGACATAGATGTTAAAAGACGCAGATGTGTCCATACGCTCCGCAGCCTTCTTACTAGGTTATATTGATTGAAAGTCTGACGTATGCCAGTATACGTTCAACCTAAGGCCTAGTTCACATTACACTCCGATTAGGCTTACGATGTACTTCCGATTTTTTTTTCTTTTGCCATTTTGGACCGGTTGCCGGCCGGACACCTTTGGTCATCGTACGATGGCCGGGGCTCTCAGGTAGCATCGGGGGGTGATCGGAAAAAAATAAATGGGAGTTAATACTTTCCGATGTCTCCACCGATTTTTCTAATCGCCCACCCATCATTGATACATTGTTTAAGTATCGTCCGATGTCCTGTCGTGAATCGACCGGTGTCCCTAGCATCGGACGTCAAGTCCTTGAGAGCAGGAATCGGAGAGACATCGGCCGATTATCGACCGATGTCTGTCCGGATATTAGTTACTCACCGACCGATGTCCGACTGGTACGCATCGACGTACGGCCGATGTGATTGACATCGGCCAGACATCGGCCAGACATCGGTCGGTGATCACATATGCATGCTGGGGGCCCTTTATAAGCCGCGTCATTTCGCATGTACAACTTGCAGCGCCTTTGTACCCCACACTACTCAGAAAGATGCCGAAAGGAAAAGGAAGGGCGGTCATTTTGTACCTGTTGACCGAAAAAAAATTGCCATCGGCTAGTACACCAGCCGACAATCGCCCAGGCATCATTCGATGTCCGTAGGATACTAATCGTAGGATGTCCGGTTCATCCTCCGGCTACATTGCACCAGCACCGTATGATTAATCTGGGATTAGTATCAGATGTCCGGTCGATGCCCGGCCGTTAATCGCTGCCTCCCCTTCCTTCCCCGAACAAATCTTTGGAGACAGACGCCGTACGATCATTGGGGGGGGGGGGGGGGGGGTGTATATGGACGACCTTTGTGTCTGCGATGTGGTAAGGATTATTTGGTCAGTGAGGACCGATCACCCCACCGGCTCCCCCCGATGTCCTGCTACAGGCCGGCGAATGTGACCTAGGCATAAAGCGGCTTGCATGCTGCCGACGCTCTCCGCTGGTATTTTGTTGCACAATCACTTTTTGTAGGGAAATTTAAAGACCAAAGCGGTTAATCGCTCCGCACCAGAGTAGGGAACCCCCTTAAAAGTCCTCATGAGGGTGTGATTATGACCAGCGGAAGCGGCAAATCGGCAAAGTTCTTCCGTTTGAACATGACTAAGGGGGGCTTTTTATTGCCATTTCTCTCGGTCGCCCGTTCTCTGATGAAGCTCATCCCCGTTCCGTCTATTTTCGCTCACCTACCAAGGTCCCAGCCTGGAATCACAGTGAGTGTGAAGGATTACAGTTTGATGCCCAGAGCTGTCAGATGGACATCCAGAGGTCGCTCTTCATCCCCGTGGTCGATCAGGGGAATGAAACAGACTTCGACCTTGAGCCTGAGTACCAACAATGCGCAAGGTATAGGGTAGAGATAAGAATGTGAGCAATAATGTGTGTATGTGTGTGTGTATAGGGGGTGGGAGGGGGAGGGGGAGGAGGAGGAGGAGGAGGAGGGGGAGGAGGAGGGGGAGGGGAGTGGAGGGGGAAGGGGGGGTAGCATTCCCAATGTTACCGTCTGGATTAGTTATTTTCATGCTTTCAGAATATACACTTTTGAATTTAAAGTTTCGTTTACAAACTGAATATACCTTTCACTCTCTTAAAGGGCATATATTGTACTTGGAAGGCCAAAAAGCCTTCAAAGTGTAATTGTTAGCAATCTTCTTGCCAATGGTCTTAAATTCATGTATTGTCTATTTTAGAAGCTTGTTGAAAGTGATTTGCCCTCAAATGATCTACATTTGGAGTAATGAGTGACTAAATCACAAATCCTCAAAATACTTTGAGGATTTAGTCATTAATCATTAATCACTCCATATGTGGATCATTTGAGGGCAAATCACTTTCAGCAAGCTTCTAAATGGACAATACATGAATTTAAGACCATTGGCAAGATTGCGAACAATTACATTTTGAAGGCTTTTTTGCCTTCCCGGTACAGTATATGCCCTTTAAAGATGGCCTGTCCCTTTTACAAACATTTGCAAACTTCATGCAAGTTTGCACATATTTAGCATGTATCTTTGGGATACTATGTGTGAAAATTTAAGGTCAGAGGTTCTATAACTCCGGTAGAATAAATAAAAATCTAACTAGTTTTCACTGAGATTTGACTATTTTCGTGGTACGAAAAAGAAAGCTCGCTCAATTATCGAAGATTATTTCCTCAAAATCGAATATTACGCTTTGTCGATTCCAGGGAAAGGTTATTATAGCCACTCTCCCTCAAATGATGACAAATTCAGGGAATTTTCAGAATTAGGTCTGCAAAAGGGACGGGCTATCTTTAACTATCGATTTACATTTCTGATTCATATAACTCGCAACACTCACGTGCTGGAGCCTTTCCTCTTCCATACAACGCTCAGCCGCCAATGCCATGGTTACAGTCATCGCGTCTGCTTTTCATTCTAATCACGGAGACGCCGAAAGGGGAACTCATGCATGCACCAAATCAACATCGTTAGTTATAAATGCATGATTATAGCTGCCGACAATCAGCATACGGCAACCCTTCTTTTTTATGATTATTCATTATTTATGTTTTCGCAGAATCCTGGTCGCCTGGAAGCGACGCAGCGCACGAAATGATTTATTTATAAATACTGTATTCAGAAAAATATGTAATAAATCTTTCGGTAACACCGTGTGGTTGTGTTATTTTAGGAAAGAAATGAGTGAAAGAGGAGAGACGAGATATTTTACAACATTTAAGCCTACACTAGACATGCTATATTGTTTCAATGGAGTATACTGTACTGGGAAGACAAAAAGCCTTCAAAAGGGTGAACGTGAGCAATCTTCTTGCCAATGGCCTTAAATTCATGTATTGTCCATTTTAGAAACTTGATGGAAGTGATTTGCCCTCAAATGATCCACATTTGTGATTTGTAAGCCTGATTTCTGACCCCTGTCATTTCCATCTTGTTTACTCGATAGGTTCAACACAACAGATTTGTCCATGTTCTCTCAGACTGTATATGTGACGTCTAATGACAGCATTGTGACGTACGCATCACGTGAGAGCGAGTCACGTGGTATCATCCCGTGTGATGCAGGATGGGAGTATGACAGAACGAGCTTCCCGCGCACTATCATCCAAGAGGTCAACAACCTTTTTTTCTGTTGTTAAAGTTGATATTCATAGAAAATCCAAAAATATAGCGATCCATATATCAATGGAAAGCTGAAAGTGTGTAGAAGTCAAATTTATTCATTATTTTGCTTATAAAATAACACAGAAGAGATAAAAACAGTTCTTGTAACGCATCTCATAATGCTACGAACCCTGCCGTTTGCCGTCCGCGAAAAGAGCGATTTATTGTGACGTAAGGTGAATGGGCACGTAAGCCATCTCCAGCCGCTACATTACGTGTTTTATACGTATAGCTCTAGTATATCGTCCTGACTAAATATACCATTTAAGGCCATATTTCACTGCCTTTTAGATTTTTCTTGTTATTAACATTTGAGTAAGTCTTGCACAAATCTGAGAAAAATAATCTCAGCAATAATAAAGTAAGAAAAATGGAAATATTCTGACCTTTATCGGGAGGTTTTACATTGAGATACGAAGTCGAGTCTACTGAATTTAATACGAGCTGTCGTTCGGAAAAGTTAACTTTCTTGCACTTGTACGTTTTGGAGAGGTTATGCTAACAAACTTTCAATTAAGGCTTACATATATCTCAAACAATGTTGATAGAAGACTTGAGATAATATAATCTAGATATCAAACACTCTATAGACCCATTTATATTTTTCCCGAAAGATTTGTTGACGTTCAACGTCATACATACTGCAGTACGATTACGCGCGCGTACGTCATTATTGCCCATATGCATATCGCGACTGCATATCGTACGGTATAGCCTTACTGGTGCATTTGCATTCCATGAATTCCATGGAATTCACATTCACATTCATGCTCGCGATCGCACACGTACACATGCATGGGTATTGCGCATTTTCCTTTCATCAACTCTCTGCTCATCGTTCGATATTTCTGCTCGCAAGGGAAAGACAATCAACTGACAACAACTTTTGCATGTACATTGTGTACTATACTTGTGGTCTCTTATTGCGCGAAATATAAACTGGTTTGTCAACATGAACGGTACAGTATCATAGTACATGTACATGTCTGCATCGTAGTTTTAATCTTATACATTTTCATCAGGATTGTTGACAGAACAATCGAGTCCTGTTCTTTTTTTTTGTTTCGTCCCGGCCGGCCGACCGGTAGCTAGCTCGACTTTAGCGCTACTGTGCTACGGCTACGCTGAGCTACGGATCGGGCCCACGGTTATTGCAAACTCGCACACTAAGTTTTGAAAAACAAAATAAATACATGTACCCTCTAGTCTAAATCATTTTAACTACATACCAATTTTCGGTGCTGTTTGGATCAAGCCTGGCATGATCCTGGTTGCCCCTTGGCCTAGCATCCCCGTAGTTTTCCATTTGTAGATCGAGATCGACATCTTCTTGAAGTTCAGGTTCTGGTTCATGCCGGTAAGCAATCTCGACAGCGTCCGTAACAACACTCGCAGCTTGAGCCTGAGGAGCGTTTGATTCATCATCAAAATCTCCCACTTCACCTTCATCGATCTCACTATCTGGTCCACTACTAGAGCTAATACTCTGGTCTTCAAGTTCTTCTTCGAAATTGTCGATTTCAAAATCTAAATCGAGGTCCATCTCATCCATTGTTGAAGTCTAGAAAATAGGTCAGTTCGCGAAACGTAATTTGCTGTTCGGTACGTACACGAAAGCTGCACGTGACCGATTGTCAAATGAAATCATGGCCCATTCAGTTACGTCATGCACTGTGGCCTATTTTACGGGACGTAAATTGGGCAGATTTCCAGAGGGAATTTGAGTAGTTTTTGTTTGGATATTTCTGCGCTCCTGGTTTGTTTTAAAGTTTGGGATTAGCGTTATAATGATCATCAAGTCATAAACTTTGCAATGATATCAAATTCAACCGTATTTAAAATCAATGAATATCAACTTTAAGTTTTTGGTCATCACGCTTCGTTTTTGTCAAATTAGAAAATGTATTGATATTATTTACCATCGTTTTTCTTACAACATTTCATTAACATATTTGATAAAATGAATGATTGATGAACCATTTATTTTTAAGAGTTTATTGATTCTTAAAGCAACAATGCTTATCGTGTGTTACGATCAATTCACGACAGAAAGGATCGCACAAAATGAAACCAATATCTAATTTAAGTGTTTTTATTATATGGGGTATTTCCCCTTTAAAATCAAGACAAACTTTCACAAATGGTACATATCAATACTTATCAGTTACATATTGTATATTATACAAATATACCAAGCTGTGAGATTGTATAGTGGAAATTATCTATCTGAGGAGGGAGTGGCATAGAACTATTTTTTCCGAGGGGCGAAGCCCCCGAGGAAAAAATAGTAACTTATGCCAGTCCCTCCGAAGATGGATAATTTTCACTATACTTTCGAACTCAATGCTTGGTATATTTGTTTTATATCACTTTTGTAAAACAATAACTAATAAATAATATTTAGAAAATAGTAAAACTTTCGGTAACACCATGTGGTTGTATGTCGCCTTTTTTTTCTCTGTCTCGATATCGGTTCATCCCAGGTAAATGCGCAACACACCGCGCACTGCATTCATGCGCGCACTAATTTACGCGCGCTCAGGTAGAGAGCATGCGCAGTAGTCCCAAGGAAGAAAATAGTAAGTACAGCATGCGCAGTTCTCCCCAGGAAAAATTAGTGAAAAATATCCGGAGCTCTTCGACCATCAATTGACCAATCACGTTCCTATAATACTCGTGAATATTCATAAAAGGGATATAACAATTTTTATACAGTGTACGTGTACACGTTAATAATAATATTAATAATTAACAGCATTTATATAGCGCTTATCACAAAGAATGTCTCTAAACGCTTAAGGAAAAAATGAATAGAAAGACAAGGAATTCAGCTAAAATCAAATCATACATGTTGACAATTGACAGTACAGTTGAAGCTGCATTTGCTAAGGAAAGTCTATTTAACGAAAAAGTAGGTTTTTAACATAAATTTAAATTTGGGTTAGCTTGCAATGCTGGAGGATACTGAAGTCAAATTAATCCACGGCTCCCGTTGATGATCCAGTTGATAATCCGATCCAGTATTCTCAAATTATGATCGCAATGTTTATACCAATGTTGTACACTGAAGAGCAGGTATTCCAGATAGTTCAGGTTAAATAGATGATCCAAGATGGTCAAATATTAATCCACAGAGTGTAAGGCTTTCACAGGCAGGATCTCATAAGTACTATTAAATAGGCAGGTAATTATCCACGCAGAGAAAATCCTCGTATTAATCCACAGGTGTGTATCGAACCAAGGTCACAACAAATTCTTAGATGCAGGTTACTACTAACACAAGTGACTGGAGCAAGATGATATAAAAACTCTCTAATGCAGATTACTATTACCACAGGTGCATGACTGGAGCTAAGATGATATGACTCTGAGCTCATATCCCCAAACTGCTCATATATATGTTACCATTCGTACATTCTGGAAAATTCTATCATCTGTGCTTCTAGAAAATCCTCAGTACATCTACAAAGTTCTATTCATGCTTGCAAACAATAAACAGAGTGACCTGACCCAGATTTCACTGGTAAGTCATCACTGGCCCAAAAGGTTACTGAACTCCACAGGCACACTCCAGCCAGTGCCTCCTTTATTATGCTAATTAACCCCCGGCTAGGTGTAACATTCTTTTATGTAAATAACACCTGGCCCAGATAGCGTTCCCAAATTCCAGAATCTTCCAGGCAGTACACATGTTGATTTCACTAATGAGGAATTTCACAAGCACACGTCTCATTTAATGACTACATGTATAACTTACTCAAATTTATAACACGTGCATCACTCATGACGATCCACGGGGTCTTTTCTGCCAGCAACATCATCATTTATTAATGACACCGTGAAGGCAGTTGCTGGTAGATTGGCAGGTGTGTTGTACACTGAGCATTTTTATTCTTCAAACAATGAAAATATAATAAACTTTTTAAAGGATTATTACAAAAATGTAGATTGATGAAGTGTAACGAAATCCGCTCCTCCTGTCAATTATTTTCATGCTTAAATTTCAGCTTGATTTCAATTGTAACGTTTGAGGTATTTTTTCAAGTGCCAATTTGTTTAAAAACACGTAGTAGAAGACATAAACCCTTTCCTCTTTAACCTAAATTCAGTCTACGTGTTCATGTCTTTGCAGCAAGACTTGGTGTGCGGCAGAGAGCGGTATGTGCAGTACCCACAATCGTTCTACTACTTCGGCTATCTCATCGGCAGCGTCTTGTTTGGGACTCTGGCAGATAGGTATCACTTCCGGTCCACTCCTCCTCCTCCTCCTCCTCCTTCTCTTCCACCTGTTTCTCAAAACAATAATACTGACATAACGACAGCACTTCTGCAAACATGAACGTATGCTTAAGAAGGAGGTTTATAATATGTACATATGTTTTATATTTAAATCAGGGTCAATGTGCCTACTCTGTCTAGCTAAATGTCGCCGTGATGTTGACGAAAAAGGTTAGGGTTAGGGATAGAGTTAGTAGGGTTAGGGTTCGGGTTAATATGGTTAGGGTTAGGACTATATCAGAATTAGTTATATTAGAAACAGCATGTGAGTATATCGAAACTGTTTTTTAATTGGCTTCTCTAATGATTCTTCTATGTCGTTAACATATGCGCCTGCTTTCATAACGTATGTTGTTAGGTTAGCGTGATGTTGTAAGAATGGGTCGTCTCTTTTACTATAATCATGATAATACCGCTATTATTACCGATGCACGTCGGTAGGAAAGCATCCAGCGAGCCTCTAGCTAACACAAGGCCGTTCATATACATACGAAAAATCCGAAATGTTATGGTGTTTTGAACAGCTGGACTATTATGATTACTATCGGAAATGCATCGGCAAAATGACCGCATATGTTGCGGTTTTTTTTCTCCTCTCGACACCCCCCCCCCCACCCCCCTCACTCCCCCTCACAACGCTAGAACACACATTCTCTCTCCATCTCTCTCTCTCCACCACTCTCTCCATCTCTTCTTCTATCTCTCTCTCCCTTTCTCTCTCTCTCCCTCCCCCCTCATCCTCTCTCTCTCCTTCTCTCTCTCTCTCTCTCTCTCTCTCTCTCCATCTCCATTCCCCCTATCTCACCCTCTCCCCACCACCACACCCATATCTCTGTAGGTATGGACGTAAGCCAATGGTGGTTATAACTTCGGTGATGATTATCGTCTGTGGCTATCTCCATCTTGCTTTCCATAACTACTGGGCGTACTGTATCATTCGGATGTTCCAGGGGACATTTGTCGTTGGCTACTATGCCGTTCTCTATGTCACAGGTATTTTGGATAATAAAAAACAACAACATTTTTAGTCATTGCACGAGCGAAATAGCAGAACTCTCCGCGCGATTTTGGCCTTTGTTACAATCAGTTACTTGGATATTTCATAATTTCACTGAGGAATTATCAGAAAGTTTGATTATTCTTCTTGACTTTGTGTGCTTAATGATACGATTATACAATTATGGAATGTGCAGTACTTTTGAATATTCTTCTTCTTCTCCTTCTTTTTCTTCTCCTTCTCATCCTTCTTCTTCTTCTTCTCCTTCTTCTGCTTCCTCCTCTTCTTCCTCCTCTTCTTCTTCTTCTCCTTCTCCTTCTCCTTCTACTTTTCCTTCTCCTTCTCCTTCTTCTCCTCCTTCTTCTTATTCTCCTCCTCTTCCTCTTCTTCTTCTCCTTCCTCTTCTTCTTCCTCTTCCTCGTCCTTGTCCTCGTCTTCGTCTTCGCCTTCCTTTTCTTCCTCTCCTTATTCTTCTTCTTCTCCTTCTTCTTCTTCTTCTTCTTCTTCTTCTTCTTCTTCTCCTTCTTCTTCTTCTTCTTCTTCTTCTTCTTCTTCTTCTTCTCCTGATTCTTTTTCTTGTTCTTCCTCTTAATTTTCTCTCCATAATTTCAAATACCTACCGTCGTTATTTCCCGCTCACCCCTCAGTGATGGAGTACATGGGGACGTCGAAGCGGAACGTGGCCGGGGTACTACTGGTGGTGCCGTTCTCTCTGGGCTACATGGTTCTGGCAGGGATAGCTTACGTCATTCGGGACTGGCGCCATCTCGTCCTAGCTACCACCACGCCGTTTCTCTTCATGCTGCCCATACTGTTGTAAGACACTTAGCCTGACTTCAAGGTTTGGGGGCATTTTAATCCAAACTGGAAAAAAAAAGTACCGGACTAAACACCACATAATGATTGGAGCTATAACTAGCGATATAATGTCTTACAACACTTTCAGATAAACGCAGCAAATTAAAGAGCATATAATACCGATTTTTGCGGAAGAAGACTAGTCAATGTCTGTCATTTAGTAATCACCCTCATGATGGTGTTTAAAAACTTTGACTGTGTAATGTTTTTCACAAACCATTTCCGCAGCTTTATTCCTGAATCTGCCCGCTGGCTGGTGACTCGTGGCCGAATACTAGAGGCTCGTGCACTCCTTGAGAAAGCTGCCAAAGTGAACAAAGTCTGTCTGCCGGAGGGCCTCCTGAGTAACGATGGAAAGGTACACCAACCATCCAGATCATCAAACTATCATTAATATTAAGCAAATAATCAGCGTTGGTGAGGGTGATGGGACGAACTATCACTTCCGAGGCGATCTGGATGTAGCTATCTTTCCGAAGTGCAGCTGAGGAAAGATAGCGTATACATTCAGATCGCCGAGGAAGTGATAGTTCGTCTCATTGCTTGAAATCAAAAGTTGATTATTTACTTTATATTCCACATCTGAAACCAACTATCTATACCAAAAAATGACAATTTGACGTACAAAAGTAATGTTTACTTATCTCCACAACCCTGAGCCGCTGCCATGGGGAACACGCGTTAGGACGCGCATTAGGAATATAACACCCAATAATATCTCTCACTCAATAAGAATTATTTTGCAATGTTTTGTTGCTTGATTGTTTTTGTTGTTTGGGTGTTTTTTTAATCATTATTTTATATGGCCTCTGACATAGTAACATATTCTGCAAACATAATCCAATGTTTAAGGTATTCTCAAATGACAAAAAACGTCAAGAGCGTATGGTTATGTTCCGTATAGACAGAGTGTCCCATTTGCAAAAATCATGAAACTAGGCAGGAATCCCTAGTGTACCCTTACTAACAATAACGTGTATAAAATCTCAGAGTAAAAGCTCAATTCACGAACATTTTCAGGGGGGATAAGTGAACAAATCTTTGTTAACGTTTAAACCCAGCGAACAGAGCCTCAATGGCGTATTGTCGCTGTCAGCGCTTGATTCGTGCATTGCTCCTACTGAACGCATACACTGTGGAGCGGACCATTGTGTCCAGCGGTCTCCGATCTCGACGTTTCCGTACGTTTCAGACGACATGCCCAAATCCTTAAGTTCTACTGATCGCTATAATTTCTATTTAAGGCAGTTTCTAGTTCTATCATTAGGAAGAAAAATACACTTAGCATGTTCTTCTTTCTTTTTTTTTTTGCTTTTATGCTACACAATCATTTGACAATTGCAAAATTGAAGTTATACAAACATGACAAAGTTACACATTCAATTAAATATCATTGGAATTCCAATAAGTGAATCTCATGAAATACTTAAACGTATTTCATTGTAATTGTAAAAAACGAATCATATTCATAATCATAAATGGATGCCTTTTTATTTGGCACTCCAGGAGGAAGAGAGAGAGCTGAGGAAGAAAGGTACCCCGCTAGACCTGTTCAAATATCCCAACATGCGCAAACGGACTGTGATCCTTATGTACATTTGGTATGTATACTGAGCAGTTTAAGCCCGTTGTCCTTTTCCGAAGTGTTGAGGAATAGGTGATTACTTTTGCCAATGGTATGGCAGCAGATATCAATCAGTACATGAATAGATGCATAAAGTAGAACTGCATGTGTCTCGTAATTTCGTCACTCATTCTCTTTCTTTCTATTTATTTCGTCCTCTCATCACTCTCACTCCATTATTATAATTTGTAAGCTTGTTCATTCCTTCGTTCCCTCTTGCCCTCCTCCGCCCGCCCCCCCCCCCTCTCTCTTTCTCTCTCTCTTTCTCGCTCTCTCTTTCTCTCTCTCTCTTTCTCTCTCTCTCTCTCTCTCTCTCTCTCTCTCTCTCTCTATATATATATTTATACGCACACACACATATATATATTTATATACATATGCACACATGTACATACACTGTTGGTCATAAAGGTGGAATATTTTTTTTCACCAAATTTTCACAGCGTAATTATTACCACATGATTTGAATATGGCATTTATGGTGCATGATAACAACTTTACTTTATTATTCTGCCTTTTACACACGTTTGACAGTGATATTTTACAAGTTTATGTCCTAAGCGATGGATGTCATGAGCACAGAACAACAATGACGACAATATACAGTAAATTAAAGGATCATGAGATATTTATTTTCAATCTCTCTCAGTTTTCCAGATGACTTCTTTTTTGTGATTTCATGGACAAATTTGCATCAAACTTGAGTCATTGTTCTTACTCAGTCACTAGTATCGGGTATGTCCACCCCTGGCACGAACCAGCGCATGCAGACGTCGTGGCATGCTGTCCACTAGCTTGTTGATGACGTCAACAGGCATAGCGTCCCATTCTTCCCTCAGAGCATCTGCCAACTCCTGCAGATTTTGAGGAATGACCTCTCTGTCGTTGATGGCTCGGCCTAGGGCATCCCATGCATGCTCTATGGGGTTCATATCCGGCGAACAAGCTGGCCATGGCAACTGTACGACGCCCTCTGCCTCCAGGAATTCCCTTACTGCAGCGGCCCTGTGCGGTCTAGCGTTGTCATCCTGCAGTCGGAAATTGTGCCCATACACTCGTCTTGCATATGGAAGACAGTGGAACTCCAAGATATCCCTGTAGGCGGCGGCGTTGACGTTTCCGTCCGGAACCACCAGTGGCGTTTTCCCTCCATAATGGATGCCGGCCCATATCATCACTGAGCCGCCTCCGCCTTGAGTCGTCTCGTGGATACATTCATCGCGAAGGTTTTCCCCGGCTAATCGACGAACTCGTTGTCTCCCATCCTTTCGGTCAAGGATGAACCGGCTCTCGTCCGTGAAGACCACATGTTGCCAATGTCCTGGATGAAGCCTTCTGTGCTCCCTAGCCCAAAGAAGACGAGCTACTCTGTGGCGAACAGACAGGCGTGGACATTTGGTCAACCGTCGTGCTCGGTAACCATGTTGGAGCAATCTGCGATTAACGGTTGACCGGGAAACGTTGATCCCATGATATCTCCTCCACAAGCGACGAAGACGGCTCGTGGGCAATTTCCGGTTTCTGCGGCTGAAATTCAACAGTTGGCGATCATCTCTTCTTGTGGTCAATCTGGGACGTCCTGGAGATTTCCGTGGCCGCACATTCCCCGCCTCACGTTGACGTTTCAGGATCTTAGAGACTGCACTCTGTGATATCCCTAGGACTTCTGCGATATCAGTCTGTAGCCCTCCTGTCGCAGTGCTACCACTCTTTCGCGTATTGCTGTTGCCGTTGGACCAGGCATAGTCCAGGGAACGTCTCTACCGATTTTTATTTCAAACGGTACAAGGAACTCGAAAAAATGCAACCTTCTTATACACAGTGCTAAATCAGGGAAAGGGACAGAATATCATATGCATAGGCTTTTATAGTCTACAACAAAAGAATTTATTACGTAATCCAAATTTCTCATGTTATAATGTCACCTGTGTAATGGGGAAACATTATGTAATCACTCAATTACCATTTTGTCTACGCGTAGCCTTTCAAATACCAACGAAACTGTCGATTTTTATTCAAAAATATTTTATTCCACCTTTATGACCAACAGTGTATTTATCTGATAATATATCTCACCTCTCTTTCTCTCTCTCTCTCTCTCTCTCTCTCTCTCTTTCTCTTTCTCTCTCTCTCTTGCCCATATTGTACCCTACTCCACTCTAACCCCGCAGGTGTGTATGCGCTGTAGTCTACCACGGCTTCAACCTGAGTGTTTCCACACTTGGCATTGACATCTTCCTGTCGTTCCTGTTATCTGGCGCGGTCGAACTCCCGGCCACCGTCCTCAGCACCTTCGCCATCGAGTACCCCCGTCTAGGCCGCCGGGGGTAAACCGCCGCCACCCTCTTCATCGGCGGCATCGCCTGCCTGCTCACCATCTTGCCTCAGACATTGTCTGAGGAAAGGATTTACATTTTGATCAATAAAGTGAATGTTTATTTAATGCATGTTCACAATTAGCTTTTGTGCAATCGAGTATCTCTAAGCATTGTAAAGACTCCATTTGTTGTTTTCAGACATAGGCAAGACCTAAATACTTCTTATAATGATGACCCCTTATACATCAACAGCATTAGAATTAAGCAATGTTCTGTGGTTACATATCTTGAGTGCTTGTAGATGTATTTATGTTGGGATTTACATATAAATTTTGTTTGCGGAAGAATATCACGTACCATTGGCATCATGAATAATCTGAAAAACACTTTTCCACGTAAATTCTTGTTAATGATGTACAATGCATTCATAGTGCCTCACATCGCTAATTGCAATGCGTTATGGGATTCGTTGCATCCTTCTAAATTAGTCAGACTTCATCGTTTATACAGAACAGAATCCTTCGTATTACAGTGTATTTATGTGCCAGTTCTCATTACCTTGGATCTTCATTACCCCTGTTCGAACGTTGCTTAATGTTTTTGATATAAATACGATGCAAATTGCCTGTTTAATACGTAGATCTCATGCACATGTTTTCATTGAATGCTGAAATTCACCAGTACAATACCCTTCAACCTGTTAACTTCCACACGTGTGAAGTTCGATACAAAATACTCTTTCCAAATCAGCCCGTTGTTTAGGTCCAATAACCTAGCATTCATTACCAGTCCACATTCAGAATGCTTAGTTTCGTAATTCTTTTAAAATCAACTTGTAAACAGTGTCAAAATAAAATGTAAGCCAAATTACAAAGGTTAAGCGACTGGCAATGGAAGCCACGTTGCTCAGTAATGTTTTTCTTTTGTAATAGCTTTAAACACCACATGACAGAGTTAATTCGACTCATCTCTTAAAATCCCTTATACCATATGTTTTATAATACAGGTAACCTAGGCTCTGTGGCGCACTGGATGCATCGCATTCTTAATTCTTTTGTCTATCCTTTTCGCAGCTAGGAGCCGTGCCTAATTTGTTGTTACCCGCGTTTTTAGGTTTGCCTGATTTTGCCCTAAGGGAATTATGTAATAGTAAGTGACGTGAGCTCATTTGGGAGAATACAGGTAACCTAGGCTCTTTGGCGCACTGGATGCATCGCATTCTTAATTCTTTTGTCTATCCTTTTCGCAGCTTGGAGCCGTGCCTAATTTATTGTTACCCGCGTTTTTAGGTTTGCCTGATTTTGACCTAAGGGTATTATGTAATAGTAAGTGACGTGAGCTCATTTGGGAGAACATGAATGGTAGATTTTGTTTGGGTATGATGGAACGAGGGTCCGAGAGTACATGAGTTTGAGGGAGTGGTGTGAGAAGCTATTTTGTCGTGATTAACGAAAGACCTGTTTTGTCACCCACGGGGAGGAGTCCTGTGTGCGGGAGAGAGTCGGGGAAGTCTGGGGACTTGCGGCATAAGAGTGAGTGTATCCGCCACATCTCTAGCTGCCACTGTTTCTGCTGTCATGAGCGGGAAGTGCAGACGGCCGTCGTGTGGACACAAATTCCTCCGGGAGGCAGGCAACAGGGTCTTCAATTCTTCAAAATAACTGTAAGTCTGAAACATGCCAGTTTGCGGGGGGTTTCTACAACTGTTTGATTTGTGTATAAGCAAGTCTTTCAGATTGAAGTTTGGCTTTCTAAAAATCAGTGCTTTCAACTAAAGTGAACATTTTAAATGCGAACAATTTCTGACACGAAAATTACCATTTCAAATTGAATGATTTCTTCTGGTTCGGAAACTGAACGTCTGTATTTTTCAGTAAAAACTGAAATATATTTAATTAGTAGTCAAATGTCATAAACGCCCTCTTTTGGCAAGTAACAAAAGTCGGCCATTTTATGTCATCAATGTTGAACTTTGAGGAAGCCTATATTGTTTGGTATTTCTCATTGATTGGTACCACCGTGTATTTACGGCATATATTTACATTGGGATGAAATTGAGAACTACTTTCGTGTGGCTATATGTTTTGATAATCAATAGTTTATGCAACTTACGCATTTTGTTAACAAGCGGTCATAAGTAATGGTTGCTGGTTAAATGGAAGTATTGTACATAGCAGAGGTATGAATCATTCTATCACTGGACATTATTACGCTAGTAAATAGCTATTATGCTAATTGGAGATATCGAGGATATATCCGGTTGCTGTTTTCCTTTTGCGAAGTCTATTTGGTAAACCAAATGGTGTGATTATTGTCCTTTTAAGATGTCGCGTGCTTTACAAGATATATCGTTAAACCGTACAAGTTATATTATGATGCGCTGTATCTATTTTCAGCCGTAATCAAGGGTTCAGCCATCACGTGCCCTAGCTTGCACCCAGACCGGGCGGTGACTGTTCGGTTTCCTGGTCTCCCTCATCGACGTCGCCGAGCATCGAGGATCGCAACTGCAACCACCTCAGCTCGGGCATCGACGTCCTACCGTGTAACCTCGACAGCAGGTCTTTTGATGAACTCGCGCTTCAAAAATCAACGTTATCGAGATCGCGTCGTCAAGGAAACCGGGTTGTATTGACGCTGCACACTGCGCTGAACATTATCAACCGGCCATATCCAGGTTTTGGTATCTGTACCGAAGATATTTTGATGTAAACCCATAATTTAATTCATTACTTTTCATATACATATATATATATATATATATATGACTAGAAGACAGAGTCAATCGGAAAATATTTGATTGTTTGTCCATCCTCATTCCTATCTAAAGATTATTGTATTGAGGAAACATTTCACTGTTCAATTCAATTGCTATGTGTATGTTATTGCTTTTCATGCATTCCTTATAATTAAAGTTTCATTTTGAAACTACATTTAACGTTAGTTCTGATTTTTATTCTTTATTTTATCTATGAAGAACCCTACAATGTGACAAGCAGCATTCCTCCTCTCTAAATACTCTTTACGTGGCGCAACATAGAATAGAATAAGTTAACAGCTTGAGCTCCGTGGTGTAATTATTTGATTTATCTGAATGTTCTTTTTACATAGGTGTACCCAATTTATCAAGCCACTGAGGCTTTCAGGTAAAACTTTTTCTGCATTATTTATACTTGACCCGTGCTGGTATTGGGCATTCTCATTTGACTCATGCATACTTATTTGCAGTAGAAAATCCACCTCAATGCATATCATGTAATTATACACTAACAATTAAACACATTCTCCTTGAATGTATTGAACTTGCAAATATTTGTATTAAATTTTTGATTGTCCTGACCTCAAAACATCATTTAGAGATATTTCGCGATTATGTGTTATAAACTTTCTAAAGAAGATCAATATTTACACTAAATTTTAAGTGAGACACTGCTCGTGTCCCAATCACACAGGTATACCCTTGGGCAAGGTATTTTATTCCAATTAGTCTTTCGGAGGAAACTTTCAATCGTCGGTCCCGTGTAAAGGAGAGTCACACCATTGGCACGTTAAAGAACCTGCTTCTTTTTTCATAAAGAGTAGGGTTTATAATCCTGCTCAAATTCTGTAAATCACATTAGGGAAACTTTAAATGTATAATCTTTTTAGATGAACTGTTCGACACTTAGACACTCAAGTGTTAGTAGTGTCGTTAATTTCTAATCAATCAATCAATCATTGTTTATACTTACATCTCTGCATTACTTATGTTGTGCCGCTTTTTATTGATCGTCGCTATTGCCGATCAGTCACTATTTATATTTTCTGATGTTAAGTCATATGTTGATGTAATACATGTTTCAATGTTGTATATTATCTTTAGTTGTTCTAGATTCGATGTACTGGTGGTCAAGACGCGACCCATCGACATCGCCTGGCCCGCCAACGCCAAGGAGATCGCACGGGAGATCCTGGATTATGTCACGGACGGCGACACACGCCCTCTCCTGGTCCATGCCTTCTCCGTCAGCAGCCACGTGTACGCCGAGATGCTAGACCTGATGGATGCATCAGAGGGAGAACAAGCGCGCGTCTGCGGAGCGGAGTAGCCGTTAGGCCTATACGTCGGTGCGTTACCGCATCGTTGATCAGATCCTGCACAGTTTCATTCTCTCCAGGTATAGCTACGAGGGTATCTACTCGCAGGCCGCCAACAACTCCTTTACGCAGTTTGTCATCAAGAGGGTTGCAGAGACCTACTATTGGCTGACCAACAATTACACCATGAATAGCATCGTTAAGGTGAGCTTGAAGGGTGAACTTTCTCGTGAGCATTGGCGTTAAGATGTGTAGTAAGCCAATGTGGTTTTCAGGTAATGGTAATGTAAGAGTTAAGGTCCGTCTCATTGGTGGAGATGTCGCAAGGATAGCATAGATAAGTTACTGAGACTTAAGGAGACTTGAAAAAGAAATAAAACACATTCGAATTCACGATGACTTCTCGGAGACCCGTCTAGTCTCGCGGAGACTCGGTCTCAAACAAACCACATATTTCTAACATTTTACAAGGCATAAACTCAGCAGTAATTTACATCCTTGGGAATCGTAATTCATAATGATTCATTTAATGATTGAAGGAAAGCGAGAATTCCATAAGAATTTCCAAAGAAACGAAGCGGGGTTTATTAACTGTCATATTGTTCTGCATTGTCCTTCAGGTGAATAAGATCTTCACTGGCCGCCCGATCAAGGCGCCCGCCCTGAAGCTCTTCTCTCGCGATGACCCGATCGCCACGGCCAAGGAAAACGACGAGTTGGTCGAGCAGTGGCGCAAGCACTGGAGAGCGACCTTGACGTCAAGTGTTGCAGAGCTCCCCACTTTGCGAAGCACAGTGACGAGTAGGAGGAGAGCATCTACGGCTTTATGGGCAAGCTGACACTGCAGAGCTGCCGCACGTTCCAGTTAGAGAAACTCAGCAGTAATTTACATCTTGGGGAATCATAATTCATAATGATTCATTAATGTATAAAGGAAAGCGAGAATTCCATAATAATACCGTCGTGGGCGGGGACGCTACTGTAGGAAGCGCCAAAGCAGGCCGAATTAAAGTAGAATGAGTGAGGGAGATTGTCGAGATCTCGCGGAACTCAACAAATGAACACTAGGCTAAATCTTCCTAAAGGAGTGGTCACTATAGACTGTAGGATGGACTTTGGCACGACTTAACGAAGTATGAGTGAGGGAGATAGTTAATCCGCGCAGCCAGCTTGACAAATGAACAAGAAATCTCTCCTACCAGAGATGCCATTATAGGGTGGACTTGTGCAAAATTTGACAAAATAGTAAGGGAGTGAGAGAGCCCGCTGAGCTAGCGCAACAAATCAAATCTAAATCTTCCCTAAAATAAAGGTCACGATGAATTAACGAATGGGCTTTGGCTTTAGCTCAACTAATCAACGCTACATCTCTCCTTAAGGAGAGGTCATTGAAGGGTGGACTTCCCACAGAGGAACACCGGGGTAACTCCACACATGTCCTATATAAATATCAGCGACACATCTCTCTCTTGATTAAGCTGCGAGCTTTAGGATTAATTGGTCAGAAATAACCGCCAATCTTAATTGTTTACATGCCGAAACTTGCACATCATTATTGAACCAGCAGACTGCATCTCCTTTGGGCTATTGAGCATTAGTTTATAACTGATGCAGGGGAACAAAATGTATTTTTTATCCACCCATTGGACAGTCAGTATAGACATGTTCACCGTAATAGCGAATCATATTCAGATATGCCTAGAACAAGTATTTACCTAACTTGTGACATATGACTCAAGTCATAGCTGTATGTGTTATGTCACACAAAGAAGAATGTTTTATTATCATGTATGTATATTATGAAACTGATATGTGAGCCAAGAATCTGAAGGTTGAGATTTTGTACGTCGTATACTGTGTAAAGTTGACTTGAAAGAGTTTGGATTGATGAAAAAGAACCAGGGGTATGGGGCATGGGAAGAAGTATTATTAAGTTGATAAGCATCCTGACTGACTTGTTTACCATGATATGCAATTGATACAAAGAGCTCAGTACAGAGAACTGTGTGGCACTCCATGATCGCCTACGTCACACGACAAAGCACCCAGAGAGAGAGGGAGAGAGAGAGAGAGAGAGAGAGAGATAGTATATCAAGCAGTCATATTAACTATCAAGATAGCTTGGACAGACCACAAGGCAAATCATGGTCGTTGAATTATTTCACGAAAAGTTGGATTGCATGCATGAATACTTTTGAACAAATAATGACACTACCTCTCTTAACCCTAATACTACCGGGGTATTTCAAAGCATGTTGTTAGGGTGTGGGGGGGGGGGGGGGGGCATTATGGCCATGGGCCGCCCGATTCCCTCATTTTCTTTTATAAATGTTAAGAATTAAGTACTCTACAAGCTGTATAGATAAATTTACGAAAGTGCCCTTATTTGTTAAGTCAAATAATGTATGCTCATTTATGCAAGAAATTACTAGACAAAGCCTCAGGAATATCAATTTCTGGCACAAATGTCTTTCAAAAATCCCTCATCAATTCCTGAAAAAAGGATAGGTTGTGGTAATCATTTTTCACGTATTTCATTGTTTTTCGTCAAGCGCATTTTGCGATTTGGGTGTAAGTGTGTGTGAATGTGGGTGTATGTGGGTTTGTGTGTGTTGTAATTATTTACACTACCTATTAGAAAAGTATTTACATAAGATGGGAAATCTCCTGCATGATTTTTTCCATATGGTTGTGCTCAGTCATATAGAAATTAGCGAAATTTCAGTGACATGTGTTTGGTAAACGTAATCTGATATCGGCACGGTAGGTCCGATCGTCATAAATTTGGTATCAAAACGTGCGGAAAGGATCAGATAAAAAAAATCATGTTCGTTTCGAAATATTGAGGTGTTCGGAAGTACCAACAAGAAATTGACGGGGGTGAGGGAATAATGCACCCCCGTGAGTATTAGGATTAAAGGATTATGTGAAGCACGTTGAATTGTCAATACTGCACATATAAGGGAAAGTCGTCCCATGATGTATAAGTGTAAGAGACCTGCGGCATGGATCATTGTTCGACACAAATCCCCGTCACACACACGCCCGTGATAGCATGTAGCATGTGAAGTGCACAGTATTGATTCAAGAACACGAAATGGAATCAATTCTCTATAAGAAGCAGAATAATTGTGGTTGTATTTAATTGAGGAAAGCAATGCTTTAACAAACTATTTCTCTCTCAAATGACTTTCTACTGCATGTGAATCTCCAACGATATAAGCTATCCACCATGTACATTGCATATCTATATATTCATGTTATCAGAATCAGTGTTGGTGTGTGTAAAGTATCTAATTGTTGATTCAAATGACTTAGCTTCTTTGTATTTTAGAGTGTACAGCTCAGTTTTTCTTGATTTCCCTCGAGATGTTCCTTCACATACATATATGCTTCTCTCTGCTTGTGGTCTGCGTCGGGTTTCGCTGAAACTCCTTGTGTCGGACGCAAGAAACGTAGAAGTTGGCAAGCAAGCTGCCAACTCTACGTAGAAAAACACGGAAGGCTGGTTGTGACCATGGCATAAGGGATCCTAGTATAAATGTACTTATCTTTTAAAGGATGGAATAAATAAGAACTTAATAAGTTGTATTTCTAAGCGTTTAATAAAGACAGCATTATAAAAGAACAGGTACAGTGTATGTATTTTCAATTTTTAGTTCTTGAAATAAAATGCATATTTGTCACATATCCCACTTAATATCCCTCATTCTCATTTTAAATTTTATATTGTAATAAATTATTTTACTTTCTTACTCTGATTTTAGTTGTATTTGTGTGAGGAGGGGGGTTGGGGGGGGGGGGGGAGGCTCAGCTAGCAAATAATATGTAAGAAAAGAACATAACATTTTTTATATTCAGGAGAGTTTTTGTCGACAATTGCCTAAGTGTTGCATCACTGTTTGAATTGAGTTTTGACTAGGACAATTCTCTGCATCCACAACGTAGATATTTGAGTGTTTCCTTCATCAAAACAATCACCATTTACATGATTATACGTGGATCAGTTTCATCATTACCGTATTGATATATGTCATGAATTTGAAAATGTTGATGCATTCAAGAATAAAAAAATATATTTGTTGGGAAAATAAGCAACCGTCTACGTCTGCTTATCTGAATATAGAGTACCGAAGTGTGACGCCATTTGAGCATTATTGTCAAGACAAATGGCTCTAAACAAAACGGACAGACAAGCAGCGGTGATTACAACGGGGAATGTAATTGAGAAAGCCGGACACTAGCCCTCAGTGGAGTGAGTTTGTTTAGAGCCAATTTGTCTTGACAACATGAACATATGACGACACCACTTCGGTACTCTATATGAAAGAATGCTTGCATCGGAAGAGAAAAGAACAACGGAGATGGCTTTAGAGAAAGAGAGGTGGGGGGGGGGGGGTAGAGAGAGAAAAGGAGAGTGGAGGAGGGAGAGAGAGAGAGGAGGAGAGAGACTAGGTTAGGAGAGAGAGAGAGACGGAGAGAAAAGGGAGCGCCATGGAAAAGAAGTAACATTTCAATGGCCAATTATCTCACAGCATATATAGGAGTCATATAGGAGCATATAGGAGCATATAGGATATATATAGGAGCATATATATAGGAGCATATAGGATGTCATATCATGTTCATGTTACTACAAGATTGTATCAGATTTAGAGGGCTCTCGGGTTAATTTCAGGATACATTTAGGCAAAAAATCCCCTCCTCCCCCATGTGATTTTTTTCATAAATTTCACATTTCTTTATCAAAAAGAAAATTACCTCAGTAATAGATAGAAACTTGTTTACAATCTGCAAGTGCATATGTTTAATACTCTTTGAAAAGATACCAACATCAGCAATCGGTGTGTTGGCTCATTTGGTAGAGCGTCAGACTGATAAACTGAAGGTCGTGAGTTCGATTCCCTGACATGGATGCTCTTTTGCTTTTTCTCTCGTTGATTTGAAACTAATAGTCTATACGCTAAAATCACCAAGCAAAACCACCGACGTCTTATAGCCTAGTGGTAGGGTAAGCGCCGGGACTACCTCACACTCGTGCTAGCGAGCACGGGTTCGAAACCCGCTAACTCCAAGGTTGCAAAACCAAGGTTCAAGGATTGTCGGATGGCCCGGCAAAGGCATTGGGATCACCCTTGTTCCTCCCCTAAAGAGTTAGAGTCTATAGTTTTTATAGGCTATAGTTTTTAGGAGGTAGGAAAGGATACGCGAATGGGCCGGTCGCCATACCAGAAGGGAACTAATGGTAGTCGGTAAGGGTTATGAGCTTAATTGCGGAAGCCCGAAGTCACGACACCTGAACTCCTGGCAATCCATCGCTTAACTTTTTATTTTTTTGTTGTTTACATGTTGTCTTTAATTGTTGTTTTCCTTCTATCTCTGATGACAACAATCAACCAGAGCCTTATCATCCTTGTTGTTCCGTTTTTCATTATTCCATATTCCTCTTCTTATTTTTCTGTCCGTTTTTTGTCCATTGATTTTCTACACTTTCCTGAAGCATGTTGCGTATAGGTTTTAAATTATTCTACCTTACCATCAATGATAGCTACCAAGGAAACCTATCTGCAACATGTCCCCGATCTCTGATATCATCCAATATATCTTATTTTCACAGAGTAGAGGGTATCCTCAACCAGCAAGGCTATCATTCAATCCTACAGCGGAAGGCCTTTCCTTTAGGGAAACGCCTGATCGGAGGAGGGTTCGTTTTCCAGTAGGAAAATGACTCAAAGCACACGTCAAGACTATTCAAAGAATATGCAAACTCTACTTGAAGAAAAAGGAAGAGACACAAGTCCTGGCAATCATGGATTGGCCTCCCCAGTCTACAGATTTCAATCCCCTTTCTCGTAGTTTGTGTTTTTGAATTAAAAAAGAGGTTTCCATACAAATAAAACACTAAGTATTCTTTAATTTTATTTGTGTGTTTGACTTCTAACTAGGAAAAGGAAAAATGAATGAAGTCACGCATTTAACCCTGTATAAGGATGAAAAGCTCTGGATATCTAGTTTACGCGAATGTAATAAAAAGGTTAGCATTTTGAGAAAATTCCATATTGACTTGTAGGCAGCCATTTAATAGAGTATAACTTTGTTTGAATCAAGGATGAAATGTACATTCTTTTATACTTTAAAACAAAACTTGAACTATGCTATGAGCCTGAATATCAATAAAGCCTACAAATTATAGAAAAACACACTGAATGCAGGTGTTCCTAAACTTTTGGAGTTCAGTATATCTCTCTTAATTTCTATCCCACTACATATTCCTCTCACTTTCTCACTCCCTATACGGTACATACAGCTGGCCGCCATAACGTACCGGGTAGGCAAGCGAAGGAAGGGCAGACCACAGCGAAGGTGGGTAGAATCAATCAATGGATAGATGGAGCATCCAATCTACCAACTAACGCGGGCTGCGACAGGTAGATGCTGCTGCGGGAATATTCATTTCCATGATTTATTCAAAGAAAAGAATGACAAATACAGTACATGATTGTAAAGAAAAAAAATCATAAAAGCAAAAATAAAATTGAAGAAAAAACGTGGAAAGCGAACCACTATCATCTAATGATCAAAAGTGGTGCAGGTAGTTGCAAAATGATGAGTAAAGCTCAACCCTGTCACATCAAACCTCGTAGGAGAAGGGGTGAAGTTGATAGTCCTCATGGTTTTGAAAATAGATATAAAGGACTGAAAATATGTCTTTTTTTGCAGAATGGTGGCAAAATCGTCACGCTTGCGAGACGATAAATCTTATGCTTTTGTTCAGATGCATATGCATAACTCCAGATGCTTGCGAATAGAAAGTTTGGATGATATCAGAGGTCAGAGCCATGTGGGAAATATGTTTTCTTGGTAGCTACGACTACATTTCAGTTACGATAATTGAAAACCTATATGCAACATCCTCCTGGAGCTGACATCAAAAATGTATATAATGATAATAATACATGATGCTTCTGGCAGAAATACCACGTGGGCTCACATGTGTGGTGCACAATGGGGGTTGTTGTGCTCTGAATTAATTATCTCATACACACAAGTCCAAATGTGACCAATAATTGATCAGGGTCAAATAGTAACATATTTCCCATATGAAGTCCATGTATTTTATAATGAGGCAAAAAAAGAAAAAAAAAAACACCAGCAGCCCGAATGGAAAAGTAAACAAACTATATATTTGCCTGGAGTAGATTTTCGAGTAAGAGATCAAAGGGGAAGGGACTGAAAGTCAGCAATTGTTTCATTCAGTTCGAAATTAATATCAGTAAATTTCAGTAAGAAATCAATTTGATAATTCTGAGCACAATAGATTAAATCGCCATTTCTGTGTAATTTTCAATGAGGCACAGAAAACAGCGGTCCATATGGAAAAGTAAACAGAATATATTTTTGCCTGGAGTAGATTTTTGAGTAAGAGATTAATGACAAAACGACTGATAGTCTGAAATCGTTTAATTGAGAAAGAAAAATGGAGAACAATGGGATACCTTCTCGTTTAAGCCAATAATACAGTTTATATGATACAACTTTATTTTTATTGAAAGAGAAGTTTTGAAAAACAATAATCTTCAATGGTTATGTTCAACTTCAAATCAATTTGATGAGACAACTTTGCCATATATAAAGCATCACATTGCTAGAACTGCAGAACTAACTTCTTGGTTACCATTATTTGCTTTAGTATACAGACTGTGCATAGAGAATGTCCATGATTATGTAAGCCTAATTCTGACATAAAAATAAAAATGCTAGGAAACGCCATTATCATTTAATCTTTCAAGTTCAGATTTTATTGAAATCTTTGCATGAGACCATTCAAAAATATCTCCTTTATGGGTAACAATGTGACTAATTACATATTTATATACGTTTAACATGATTCATCAAAACACTGATTGATACAGAATATAGTTTGTTTTAAACTATCAAACATGAATAAATATTGTGTCCCTTGAAAGTGTAAAACATATAAGGTCAAGGTCTAAGAAATATGCCTGACTGAATTACACCAGATTAAAAATTATACCGTTTGCTATGAATATAAGCAAAATAAGTGCCCATTGTGTAAAACCTGATTTTGCTGTATGATTTTATTTTCTGTTCTGGGAGGGGATAGGCTTCGAATTTCTTGCAAATAAATACCCCAATTCTCTTAGACTTCAAAATCCATATCTCCTCATAAGCAATAAACATGCGTGCACTCTGTTGACTTACTTTTTCATGATTTATGCCTGTATGCAAAGTTCAAAATTAATGCTTTAACCAGTGTGACTTTCAAGCCTGCTAGATATATGAAAAGTTCAAATACTTGTAATTCAGCACAATACAAAAGATTGGATACATGTGTGATTTTTTTATTTGCAATAAAAATTATATCATACATTAGCGAGGTTATACAACAGATGTGATATTAATTATTCTAGAACATTATGCTCTACCAGATAACAATATGCTACAACAATGCTTTTGAGCAATAATATAAACAAAGACATTGAGTAGGTACTGCTATTTTAAAAAGGATCTTGTCCTTCTCAAAATAGGTATGCCTCAAACCAGCAAACCCAGTATACACACACATTTAGTACTTGACATTAACAAAATATACACAACACATTAAATAAACAGATGCTTTGTGATGATGGATGTCAACATATTGATGCATTTTTCTTCAATTTCTTCTTAAAAACATCTCCAGACACAAATTAATACATGTATATGTACATTAAGTTGTTAAAAAATGTGTATGTTGAGTTGCAACACTCATGCATCCATCACACGGTTAAAAGAATAACTTATACAGCACCCGATTCAGTTTGAATATACACTTACAAAATAAGTGATAAAATGTAAAAAAAAAAAATAAATAAATAAAAAAAAAATAACATTTCTTGTATAAAAAGAAAAAGGTTTACGCTAAAAAAAACACACACTTCACCTGTTTAATGAATGCAGTACAGACATGGTCCAAGGAACACATTGGTATCACATGTGTGACCTCTCCTGACCACATTATGGTCTGCTTTCATGTTATCGAAATATTAAAAAAAAAAAACTGCACTGGTCGGGCCTTAAGGAGACTTGATAACCCCCTTTTTCTGCAGGTGTCCCTTCCTTCTCGTTTCAATAAAATACGTCAAATCTTGAATATGTGATAACAGGGCGATAAAGTTCCAACTCTCCCCCAGTCCAAGGTCAGTATTTGCTCTCATTGAGAATGGTTGAGTACTGAATATCACAAACTACTTCCAAACTCTATATTAACCAAGGACAAATAATCCATAAACAGTACATGTATAAAACAAAATATTTTCAAAATGTAACAAGAGTGCATTGCACTGTTTAGCAATGGCATTCACTGTAATCGTGGAGGTACATGTTTGTGTAATATGAACATCTTTGACACAATGTTGATACAGTAGTTTTTTGTTCACATTTTGCAAGACTCAAATGAGATTCTGACATGCTTTCACACATCTCTAACATGTCGATATTTGGCATAAAATTCGTTGTATGTTGATAAAACCTGAATATTAAGATTTGCAGCTTTGAGATGAGCATCAGAACATAAATTTTGAAAGCACCGTGAGATTCACTATACACATCAAGAGCCAGTATTTCACATAACACATATTTCCATGGAACATCAACACATATACAGCAACGGGGTAGTCAGAGTAAATACTGAGTGGAGTAATGCAGAGAGACTAGTAGAATAAACAAAGGGTTGGTTGATAACTAATGCTGGATAACAAACAAACTAAAGGCAAATTCACAGATAGTTGTTTTGCTGCTACTGGTCCATTTACAGTACACTCAGTCTAGACCAGCAACAACTTCTGCAGGCTTGAACTCTTAAACAGTCATCAAGACAATGATAATAACAGCACCCTTTGTTCGCAGCAATGTACGTTATGCATCCTCTTTACCTCCCCTTCATCTTTCTTCGTCTTATTCTTTGTACCATTACATTCCCTTGATGATTTCCTCCGTCAGCGCAATACCCCACTAGCGCCTTGAACAGTTCAGTTCAGTTCAGTTTCATTCCAACGCAACTTTAAAAACAATAACATTGAAATACATCCATCGAGAAAAAAACATGACATAAATAGATTGAAACATAAACAGATTGAAACATAAACAGATTGAAACATTTATCAAACACAAATAAACAAAATTAAGGAAGTGTTGAGGAGTAGGCAGGAAGGCAATGCCTTATTTAAAGCCGACCCCTTAGGGAAATAATCCATCTAGAAATATACAAAAACACACACACATACCCACACTTAGCCTATGTACTGATGCAATTAACAATTTGAGGGTTATAATCAGAGGATTCCAAAATAAAATGTTTACATTTCCTTTTAAATGTGTTAATAGATGGGCTTTCTCTTATATTGTTAGGTATATTATTCCAGACAACAGGACCTAAAACGAAAATAGACTCCTTAAAACTTGTCGTTTGGATTACTGGAAAGTGGTAGTTTAAAGCATTTCTTCTTTGATAACTATGCACAGAGTTGTTAAGATTAAAATGTTCTTACGTCGAGGAAGGGAGTAATTTGTTAAAACATAAATACATAAAAATATAAGTTTGAAATAAATTTGTATCATGCACATTTAAAATACCCAGGTGAGAAAATATCGGTGCAGTATGGGTATAGTAGCTTGAATGTGAAATATTTCGTACTGCTCATTTTATTATTCTATCAGTATTTTGCTTGCTAGTATTAAACCAAGATGTTATGCAATATTGTATATGAGGAGCGCAAAGTATATTATATAATAGTAGTAAGACATCTGATGGTAAAAACTTCAACTTGTATAATATACCGACGTTCTTAGCTAATCTATTGCACATAACACCAACATGCTCATTCCATGATAACTTTTCATCAATAATTATACCTAGGAATTTAAGATTTGTCGCTCTTTGAATTGTATTATTCTTTAATGTTATTTTGATGGCATTACGTTTTACATGGTTATTTGTGAAAACGATGAAGTTAGTTTTTTTGTTTAATATTTAATACAAGTTTATTATTGCATAGCCATTCATCTACTTTGATTATTTCTGAATTGAGCCTAGTATTGAGGGTATCAATATTACTATTGCTCATAAACATGCTGGTGTCATCGGCAAATTGTATGATATTCAAATGTTTTGAAATATTGCATATATCATATAGAGAAACAATAGTGGCCCTAGAATTGAGCCCTGGGGCACTCCACATCTAACCGACGATACACGTAAATCACAATTGTTCATACAAACATATTGCATACGGTTGCTTAAATAACTTTCGAACCAATTGAACACAATACCCGTATACCGTATTTGTATAGTTTATCAATCAAAATTGTATGACTTAACGTATCAGCTGCTTTACTTAAATCTAATTATATACCAACCATAACTTCTTTACTTCCAAACACATCCAACACACGGTACAAGAACTCACTTAAAGCAGTAGAGTAGAGTGTCCCCTACGAAAGCCATACTGATGTTTACTTAGAATATTACATTTATCTAAAAACTTAAGCAATCTGTTGTATATACACTTTTCTTAAATCTTTGAAAAAACAGGTAATAGAGATATAGGACGATAATTGGAAACATCATTATGAGATCCAGACTTATATATCGGAATAACTTTAGCGAGTTTTAACTTGTCTGGTGCAATGCCGCTAGTAATTGATAAGTTAAATATTGCACACAAGGGATAACATATTACATGAATTACCTTTTTGAATATATCAATTGTCACTTCATCGAAACCCGGACTTTTACCATTTCTAAAGTTACACACAATATCAATAATTTCTTTTACAGTAAATTGGATTAAAAAATGCTGTAGATGTATCATATGAGGTAAATCGGGTATATTTTTTTTATTTCCTACAGTATTTCCTGCAGCTTTAACTTTTTGTTTATAATACATATTATTGGCAATTTTAATCTCATTGGTAACCATATTTCTAAACGTCTTGTAGGTTTCATGTCTATATTCCGTAGGTTTATTCAAATACTTTTTGTATAAGTTATATTTTTTCCGGCAAAGCTTTGACATTCGTTTGCTAAACCAAGGTTTGTTCTTTCTTTTTTTTTAATCTTAATTTCTTTGGATATACAAGGAAAACAACAATTATATACCGACCAAAAATTGGTTAAAAACGAAGTATAGGCTGTATCTACATTAATACTTTCCACATCCACACGTGTTGGAGATTTGGGTGATGAAATTTCTGATGTTGTCATCTGTAAATTCACGTTTGGCATATGATTTGTCCTTAGATTCATTATTTGTTTTAAATATGGAAAATATACGAAGGTGATCACTAACATCGGCTAACAGAACGCCTGAAAGTGTGCTCTGATTATCATTCGTAAATATATTGTCTAGGAGTGTGGCAGAGTTATTTGTAATACGTGTTGGGAAGTGGATCAAAGGAAACATACAATTTGGCATAAATAAATCAAGGAACTCATTTGCATTTCGGCAAGAGGGGGCTTGGAGAAGGTCAATGTTGAAATCACCAACAAAATAATATTAATTTGTTCTCTTTATTTACAGAGTTAATAATATCTGATAGGGATTCTAAGAATAACTGCATAGGCTGATTCGGCCGCCTATATATAACTGCATAAATAATATTTTTCATAGAGTTACAAATATCTAAAAAGATTGACTCCATAAACACTGTAATTACTGAAAGATCATGCCTCATCTTGTAACTTAGATCATTTCTAACAGTATTCACAAAATCATAGTTCTCTATATTAAATAGTGTATTACTTTCTCTTAGCCAAGTTTCAGTTATGTCTATTGTAGAAAATTTAATGTCCAGAGTGTTAAGTAGTGAAATAATACTGTCAAAATGTTTATTTATACTTCTAGCATTAAAGTGAATACTTGAAAATTTAGACTTATTAAACTATTGAATATCATTTTTGGCAAGATCATTGAATTCATCTACGGTATAAAAGTTCAGATCAGCTCCATATATTCCATCCTCACCACAATCAGGGGGAAGTATATTAGATATAAGTGGTTAGTTTACGGAATCGATTATTCGGGAATTCAAATCATGTTGAGGCATTTTCACACACACACACACACACACACACACACAAACACATGCACGGTATACACACAAACAACTATATAGAAAAGCAACAGAAGGGACAGAAATACCGAAATTACAGCTAAAACAACAACCTTAAAGTTATCAGAGTTATACATGAGATTGACCAGAAAACCTAGATATATTGTATACTTATAATTAACATTTAACTAAGTCGTATTCCGTCTTACTGCCAAAGTGGCAAGTATGTGCAAAATAGATTACTCTAACGAACTTAGGTCGGAGAGAGAATTGATTTTCTTTTTCGTTTCGCGTCCGTTTGTCTTGACTAGTGCGAACATTCTGCCGTCAATTGTCCAGGAGGCGCTCACGTTGTTTAGTCTGAATGTTTGAAACAAGAGTTCTCCGTTTTTCTTTGTGAGGTGTTCCACTACAACCGTACCCGTTCCCTTGAGCTTCCGCCTATTTTTCATGAAATCATACTTGAATTTGTAGGATGTAAATTTGACAATGATTGGGGGTGGGGCGACCTTTTTCGCAGGCTTGCCTGACTGAGCAGCGTTCGCGTACGTTGCATCTCCGTGCGACTGCTGCATGTTCCCTGCGCCTGCCAATACGATGAGATCTGTCTATGTCTTGCGGGGAGATAGAGACACCAATCTTCGCTTCACACACGATTCGATCTGTGTCTTCGTTAGGTGTTTCCGTCACTCCCATGATACGTATGTTATTTCGTCGCGAGTATTGTTCGAGGTAGTCCAAACGTTGGGAAAGGTCATTGACCTTTTCTGTTGCACTATTAACATGTCGCTCCATGGTTTATATGACCTTCATTTTGTTGTCAATGGATACTTCCAACTCATGTAACGATGCCAGCTTCTCGTCTATATAGAATCTCTCTGAATTTATTCTTTCTCCTCTCCATATCTTCATTCATCTTTCTTCGTTCTCTCTCCATCACCTTTGCCACCGCCGTCTCAACCACCTGCTCAATTCTCTCCAGAAAGAATGTATTTTCTAAGAGCTCATCAGAGGTCGTTAAAATGCCAGGTTTGCCGGGCGCTGCATTCGTAGCCCCTGTCTCCTAGCTTGCGCGTTCTACGGGTATAGCGCCATGGTGTTACGTAATATATCAATAGATAAATAGCAGTACGTAGCAAGTGGGCTGAAACAGCTATGGTCAAGTGCAGAAGTTACTGTAGGTCAAGCGTCGACGAGAAAATATTCAAGTGGGACTGAATGCCAATCATGTTACCTTCTCCACTGATGTCGAAACAAATCTTGATCCATATAACAGCTTTTCATTCAATCCAACATATCCAGTCTCTGGTTACTCACACTGGTAGGAACAGGACGATTACATCTTTATTACAGTCCACAGGAAAAAAACAGCCAAGAAAAGGGTAAAATTGATGATAAGATGGTCACCATGCAAGACCTAGATTGTTCGCGTCTCTCTCTCTCTCTCTTTGTTTAGCTGTAACGAGACTAACCGTGCTAACCCCAGTGACAGGTGAGGGGTGAACGGAACCCACACCAACAAGGCCTTGTCAAAAGGCTACATCGACTCCAGTACAGCATCTATATGTACAGTTAATACTCAAAGGCTGTCAGTGATTCGAAGATGCGGAGGTGGTGCTAAAAGTAATAGCACATTAAAAATAGTTGCTCACTTCAATTAGATATTAACGTGTGGAAAGTTGCTCGCTAGCGGTGTGTGATTCCTGTGCTTATCTATGGGAAAGTGTCTCGTTCTCTCAAGCCATAAATTGAAGTTAGCGATTATTTCCGATCGCCCAAAAGTTTACGCGAAAACGATGCTTGGTATCTGCCTATGAGAACGACATATATGCCACACCACCGGAACATAATATACCGGTATATCGTGTTCCAGAACGATATATACTGGGATATTTGGTTCTGAGAACGGGTAGCTTACGAACGGGAGTAGTATATTGCAATGGCCATGTTGCGCGGTGGGCGCCCAATGCCTTCCAAGCAAAAGATCGATACATCTCACGACAGAATGACTAATTATTCGTTAAGTAATGAAAATTTTCGAGAAACAAATATTTATCACTGTTCGGAAATACTTTATTGATATAAATCATACAACAATAGATACGAATCAACATTTACAAAAGGGATACTCTTAAATGATAACGAATTTTGTGTACAAGATATGTAATGCGTGTGGCGAGTGTGCCTGAGTGTGTGATCTGTTTATTTATATATACGCCAAGAAAAAAGGGGGTCTGCCACTCACAGTTTTGCGGTAGATGAGGAGATAATGCACGGGTGATCAAAATCGTTAATTTTTATATTCACATATCAGTACGATGCTGGAAATGAATATTCTCGTGATGTCTACATAACCAGCTTTCCGTAGGTGTAAAAAATTGCTATATTTAGCATTTTCAACAGAATTCGATTTTAAAAATGAATGTGACCTAATAAGCATTGCGCCTGCATTGATTTGCGTGAATGTACCCTCTCACCCTCGTACTTCCTCTGTCAGTTAATTAATAGCATCTTTTCAATTCATGATATTTGGTCAAATTAGTTCGTGCTGGAAAAGGTTAGCGATGCCTAAGGGTGCTGACAAAGAGTGGGACGAAAAGGGCGACGTTCGTCAAGTGACAAGCAAAGATGTGTGGTAATGCGCATTTCGCGGGGTCTAGGAGTAATTCAATCAGAGATAGCCCAATTACCATGATGATGGCTCATTCACACTGACGCACTTTGGTTGCCCGTATCGCTCGCCCTGTCGTCGACGTTAGCTTTTCCCAACAGCGGCAAACCATGAAAGTCGCCTTTTCGAAATAATGGAACGATACTGCTGAAGGCCAAATCTACCGCTAGCGCATATTCGCACATACAGGATTTTTAGATTCCTTATTCTAGGCAGTCGATCAGATCAACTCGATTGTTCGACTAGCCAACAATCCATGACCAAACTAGACAAACTCCGAATTTTTTGATGCGACAATCATTTTCGGGTAGGTATCGGGAGCAACAGCAGGTAAGCCAAAACAACCCGACTACTGGCTCCTGCAAACTGAGCAAGACCAGGCCCCGATCACTTGATTCCATCTGATCGTCAATGGTTTCTTATCGTTATAAAGCAAAGTTTTACCCATTATGTGGTAGCCAAAATACTACTTTATCGCTAGAGTAGTAATCTGTTGTCTCACGATAAATCAAACTAAGACAACAGATCGTGAGACAACAGATTACTACTCTAGCGATACTACTACCACGATGATCAACATCTTCCGTACTACTTTATCATTGTTTATGACTCAATGACTCAAACAGCGTGTTAATGCGATTCGGAGCGTGTTAGGAGGTGTTAAGAATTAGAGGAAACTCGAGTATTATAAATATTTAAACATCTGTATATACTGTAGATACTCGATTGTTCTAAAGCATGCCAGAAGCATTCCACAATCGTGACAACGCGTTGATTTCCCGTGCTCACCACCGACATTACGCGGATGTGAACTTAAAAAGAAATGTAATTTATCGCCCATTTTGGTCTCTAGAATCTGTGTTATTTTGTAGTTTTCAAAGAAGTTAAGGGAAACCCAAATAAAGATCATGTACTCAAAAGGATTGACGAATGAAGAGTAAACGGAAATATTAGACAATCATTCTCTGAATGAGACTACCCTGTAAATGTGAATAAAACTTGAAAATATAAATAAATGAATAATTAAGATATTTGTATTACTTACAAAATTGACTAATTTGTTCACTTTTAGGTTTTTTTTCGGAATTGTGATATGAAATCATTGTTATACATCTTAAGACATTTTCATGTATTATCATTATCAGTGCGCATTTGCGTGCAGCTAAGAAACTTTACTTTAAAAACATGTTAACTTTAGAAACAGAAAAACATTTCGGCACAAACCCAGTAGTAAGGATAGCGTGCTCCATCCTTTAAATGAATGAAAGCAAGTTAGGCAGAAATCGACTGATTACTTTTGTTTGTTGATCTGTTATGTAAAACTATGCTCACAAAAGACATAATGTCATTAACATATCGAATTGCGACTCTACAATTTCGTTTGTCCTGAGAAGCCGTTGCCACACAATCGTTCTTTACTAAAAGAACATGTTGAGAACACATAACAATTCGACGACATGGTCGAGCATGGGTTCAAAGAAAGAAGGTTGATTTATATCCTTCTCTAACAGAATCCCCAGAGAGTGTTAAACGCCAAAGCAAGTTCACCGCTTCGCTGGCGCGGAGAAACAGTATACATGGTAGAAGATAGCCTTTGATATTTAGCAGCGGTAAACCGTTCCATTGCAACTCTCATAAAAGGACAGTCCACCCTGCAATTAAGTTCGTTTCAATAAAAGCAGACCCATGAAAGAAACATATAATTGAAGGTCTGATGAAAATCATCGAAGGATAAGAAAGTTATGATCTTTTAAACTTTTGATTTTGTGACGTCACGTGAAAATGTCAATTTTCTGAAAAAGATATGCATCCTTTTACCTGTGCATTTGATACATCATTAGAAACACAAATACCTCTATGAAAAATATTTGTTCCGATGTCAAAAACAGAAAAAGAGCAATTTATGGAATCATACAGCACACAACAGATATGAGACAGCACCTCGCACGTGACGTCAATAAATTGAAATGTCAAAAGATCATAACTTTTTTTATCTTTTGACGGATTTTCTTCAATCCATTACGTTTCTTTCATGTTTCCGCTTTGACTGACGAAATTCGATCAGTCGCAAGACTCTGTGACTGGTTGAATCGTACGACCCGGTCATTCGATTTGTGCAAGAAGGTGACGTCACATTTCCAATCGTAGGTCCTTACAACTGCAGAATCGTGGCAAACTCGTGTCGTATGCAGTGGGTTTGAGATGTTGACTGGAGTCAGTATTTGGTGCTGTGGGGAACTTTCGCGTAGTTCATGGACAAGTACGTTGCCAGATCATCAATCTTAATTAGCCTTTTATCTCTAAAAATAGAATTTCTAGTGAGCGGATTTGACGCTTTTTTCTCGCTTGTTTTCTTTGATAACAGAAGAAGATCATTATTTCCCTTGCTGTCAACCCCCTGCCCCAAAAAAGGAGAAAAGACAGCTTTGATGACACATTCTCGCTTGTTTTCATTAATCACATGGGTAGTTCATTAGCCCCCTTGCTGCCAATCGCCTCCCCCCCCCCCCAAAAAAAAAAAGGTGACAAGACAGATTTGACGATGCATTTCTGTCTGTTTTCTTTGATATGAGGGGTAGATCATTAGCCCCCTTACTGCTAATCGTCCCGTTCCCTCCCCCCCCCCCCCAATAAAAAGAAAAAAAATAGGGCGAAGAGAAAATTTTGACGATACATTCTCATGTGATTTCTTTAACAACAGGGGTAATTTATTAGCCCCCTTACTACTAATCACCCCTCCAACACACGCAAACGAGCAGAAAGCAAAAGAAAACCGGGCTCTGTTTAAGCGGGTGGTCTTTATTTACAACACACTTTTATACAGCTATCAATTTGGAACTTTGTTCAAAGGAAAATAAAAAGACGGTATAGTCAGTATGGATAGGTAGTCTTCCTATGTATGTGTCGCTAAATCATGTTTCACTCTATAAATCTTATCAGCAAAACAATAACTTTTTTTAGAACCGTGTCTGATCTTTCTCGATACTTCTTCAATGTGTTTCTTTGATTTTGACTGCTTTTATTCAATTCATAGCATAGCATAGCATAGCATAGCATAGCATAGCATAGCATAGCATAATCATTAAGATACAATGCATACACCTCTTTACCGGGCGAGTAGAGAAGACATATTTCTCCACCCGTTTTTCACAAATCGTGTTCACATGTGCATGCAGACAAGCACGGAGTCTGCATCCAAATATATGAGTAAATCAGTCTGTTGTGTACTGGCTGATATCATCTTGACAACCGTCTTTGACATACTCAGTCTGTCAACACTGGCTTTCAACCGAATTTTCCAAGATTTTCCTCAAACCATGATATATATCTTGACGTAACCATGGCAATATCGAGAACAATATGTTGTAGCATGATCAAACACAGGCAACTCAGGCAAAACAAACATTTGACGCTATTTTGGACGCCGTTCTTAATCAGTTTAATGGACACTCAACTTGCTCTAGATCATGTTCCAAGTAAGAAGACATTTTAGCAATACAATTATTGATTAGTTTGTTC
Organism: Arbacia lixula; assembly: GCA_963669155.1. NCBI lineage: Eukaryota > Metazoa > Echinodermata > Echinoidea > Arbacioida > Arbaciidae > Arbacia > Arbacia lixula. Next base: position 24,793,603 of record OZ022585.1, read on the forward strand.
AAATTTCGAATAGTAATCAATACATTAATGCTCTGTTTCATGTTTGGATAATTCTGATATAAAATGTTCTTCATTTGATTTTAGGAGATGGACAAAATGATGTCTCATTATAACATGACACTATCATATATATATATTATTATTATTATTATATATTCTTTTATATATTATATAATATTATATTTTATATTTTCTCTGGCTGCACGGTGTTATATTCGGCTGCACGGGTAAGCGTGGAAGAAATTATGGACATTTAAGCAGATATACATCTGACCCTGACTAAGCGAAATTATTTTTAAAAATCAGCATAATACTCCAGTCACTTGCGTCATATCCATCCAAATATTTTATTTTCTTTTACCCTTGCATAAGATAAGCATGTCAGCTCCATTTCCCCTTGGGATGTTTGTTTGTATACACTGCATCGCCGTAGTTCTAGGTAGCACAGTCAAGGCCATGTCATACTCTATGTGTAGAGGAATGTTTTATTGAGTATGGTCAAAAACTTCAGTAAGCTCTGAAGACGGCAGCAATAATCATTTATTTTTTAGTGAAAATCATATCGTTCCTGTTCTTACATCATTTAAGTACATGTATTCAACTTACATCCTCATGATTACACGATACCAAACTTATCGGTCTGCTCTATTGCTCATGCGCAGTTCTCACCTTTCTCCGTTTACTTTCATTGGTTCACCTGCTCATCTTCATCTTCACCATGGCAACGTAGCTCCGGGACCAGCCCGGGCGACAGTGGGGATGATAGGGAAGTTCGGCATCACGTCTGCATTCGGGGTCCTGTACCTATACACAATAGAGCTCTTTCCAACGCCTCTCAGGTAGTTAGAGCTCTTGCCTCTTTCCAACGCTTCTCAGATAGTTAGAGCTCTTTCCAACGCCTCTCAGGTAGTTTGAGTTCTTTCCAACGCCTCTCATGTAGTTTGAGTTCTTTCCAACGCTTCTCAGATAGTTAGAGCTCTTGCCTCTTTCCAACGCCTATCAGGTAGTTTGAGTTCTTTCCAACGCCTCTCAGGTAGTTTGAGTTCTTTCCAACGCTTCTCAGATAGTTAGAGCTCTTTCCAATGCCTCTCAGGTAGTTCGAGTTCTTTCCAACGCCTCTCAGGTAGTTTGAGCTCTTTCCAACGCCTCTTAGGTAGTTTGAGCTCTTGCCTCTTTCCAACGCTTCTCAGATAGTTAGAGCTCTTTCCAACCCCTCTCATGTAGTTTGAGTTCTTTCAAACGCCTCTCAGGTAGTTTGAGCTCTTTCCAACGCCTCTCAGGTATTTTGAGCTCTTTCCAACGCCTCTCAGGTAGTTAGAGCTCTTTCCAACGCCTCTCAGGTAGTTTGAGTTCTTTCCAACGTCTCTCAGGTAGTTTGAGTTCTTTCCAACGCCTCTCAGGTAGTTTGAGCTCTTTCCAACGCCTCTCAGGTAGTTTGAGCTCTTTCCAACGCCTCTCAGGTAGTTAGAGCTCTTGCCTCTTTCCAACGCCTCTTTGATAGTTTGAGTTATTGCCTCTTTCCAATGCCTCTCAGGTAGTTTGAGTTCTTGCCTCTTTCCAACGCCTCTCAGGTAGTTAGAGCTCTTGCCTCTTTCCAATGCCTCTCAGGTAGTTTGAGTTCTTTCCAATGCCTCTCAGGTAGTTTGAGTTCTTTCCAACGCCTCTCAGGTAGTTTGAGTTCTTTCCAACGCCCCTCAGGTAGTTTGAGCTCTTTCCAACGCCTCTCAGGTAGTTTGAGCTCTTTCCAACGCCTCTCAGATAGTTTGAGCTCTTTCCAACGCCTCTTAGATAGTTTGAAGTTAATTAAGAAATTGTGAGGCATACACCTTCTTTTTTTATTAAAATAATTGTCTGATTTTTTCCAGAGGAAAAAACGTTTATTCATACTAATCTCATATAGAAACACATGTTTATTTTCTCTTGACTTTTGACAATATATGTCAATAAACGATTGTCAACAAAAAATCACGTTATACAAAGAAAAATTAAAGTTAAGATACACAGGTGAAACCAACTGCATAAAATGTCCTAAAAACAAACACCAATTCTTGTCAAACTTATTACGTTGATGGTTTCTCATTAATATATACCTCTCTTAATCAAAATACCTCTTAACCTCAATTTTAAACATATCTAAATTAGGACGTTTATTATGCATTTTCATTTTGTAAATATGAAACCGGGAGAGTAAACTTATAGTATTCAAGGCAACAAAATTAAGAGATCTGACCCCAAATAAACACAACTCCTCAATGCGAGCATGTCTAATTGATGAACTCACTTAACCATTGTGCAACTTTGTTCCAAAACAGTTTAGTTACTGGACATCCACAAAATAGATGAATCGATGTCTCTTTTTCATGAGTGCAAAACGTGCATAGATCTGAGGCAATTTTCTGGATTTTGAACAGAAAAGAATTAACCCTTAAAATTCGAGGAATGAGCCTAAACTGAAACCCTCATATAATATCTATAGGGAATGCCTTAAACGTCATTATTATATTGAATATTCAACATATTTTTATTACATCGTAATCATTTTGTGTTACATATGAGCAACACAAAACTTATTCCAAGCTGTTAAAACAGCAATTCAGAATGTGTTACTTTGATTTGGATGAAACATGTTGCACAGTTTTTTTTAACCACCCTCGACATATGATAAGTCAGGAACATTGGTTCTGTTCAGAAAAGAGTTACACCATTGTACTTCCCCCGCACTCAATAATCTCCTGATCCACCTGAAGTACATACATATAATGTTGAACATCAACCATTCTTCTCCCACCTTGACCATAAGCTGGAATCATTTGATTTCTAGTAACTCTATCCATACCTTTCCAAATGAATTTGTGTAAGGATTTATTAAGATCATTGATACAGCTGATGGATGTAGAAGAGGCATAGACCTATTCATTCATTCATTCATTGAGTTTTCAACAAAATAGTATTTGTAACATACATCTGGAGACCGAAGCAATATCAAACAAAATTGATACACGCATGTATACATACAATGAAGTATATAGCTAATATAACATAACGATCTCACATGCATTATGTAGGGAAGTTGTTAATTGAAACTGTTCATGCATGAAAGGTAGGTTTGAATGGAAGGATTAATGAATCAGTAGATGCATGACTGAATCATTCGATGAAGTGTAGGAAAAAGAACGAGTGTGAATTAATTCATCGAAAATGAATTAATAAATAAAGATGAACTGATTGCATGGCTGAATGGTTGGATAAAAGGTCGAATACATGAGTTGAGTGGGGAATAGGTCAAGTCAAATAACTCCCCTATTTCCTTCCCCCTCTGCACCCCCCCCCCCCCCCCCTCACCCCCACCCCGGCTCCCTTGCCCCCCAGGAGCATCGGGCTGGGGTCGTGTTCCATGGTGGGCCGGATAGCCAACATCCTAGCGCCGCTGATTCTCCTGACCAGCGAGTTCTGGATCCACACTCCGCTGGTCATCTTCGGGGGCTGCACTCTCCTGGCCGGCTTCGTGGCCCTGCTTCTGCCCGAGAGTCTGGGCAGGAGGATGCCGGACACGCTGAAGGAGAGCGAGAACTTCGGCAGGTGTGTACGACATGTACGATCTTACTACATGTTATTTGTTTTGCCTTATTTCGGTCTATGTCCGATTATGTCAGTCTACATTTTACCATACATGATTCCATCACGTCATTCTATATTTTATCCCGTGTCGTTGGATACCCATATTCATGATATTGCCAGCCTGCATTTTACCATATTTCATTTTCAGCCAATTGCATTTCATTTACAGTTCAAATGATTTAAATCAAAGTTTTCAATCTTCATATTATACTTTATTAGTGAACTGAAATGTAATTCCACTTTATCTAATTCCGATTCGGACTATGAAATCAAACTTAATCAGTCAAATGTCAGCTGAGTTTAGTTCAGGCGATTTTTAATTCCATATTTTCCTCCTACATTATCTAATTGATTGCACTAAATTGCAGTTAATTTCATACTTTACTTTATTCAATTTCATGTATCAAATTGTGTATTGATGAAAACTACTGACGCTTCATTGTGTTTTTCTTGTTTGTGTTCTCCTTATTACAGGACGGAGAATATATCATGCATATCGGAGGATGGGAACACGTCTGTATGAGGGATATAATACTTGGATTAATACTTATACTATGGAGCTACATTTTAGCTCCATGCTTATACTGTAGTACTCATATAATCATTTATCAACATAATGATTTCCTATTTTAAACTATACAGTTATACCGAGAGAAACAGCCAGAAGCAGAGAGGGGGTGGGCAGAGAGACAGAGAGAGAGAGAGAGAGAGAGAAAGAAAGAGAGAGAGAAGGAGAAAGGGGGGGGGGGGGGGAGACAGACAGAGACGTAGTGGGATAGTAGAAAAAACCCCCATAATTTTTATTCGAATAATTTATTATCAATATCGATATTAGTTTTGTTATTTTAACAGTGGCACAGGAGCTGGAAATCGCGACCATTTCATGTAATATACTCAATTCTTTATACACGACTTGTTATCACAAACTTAATGAATTTTTGCAATCTCCAGCTTTCCTGGATATCTTTGAATTAGTATGTCGTCATCATGGTCACATGCCATGAAAATGTTAAGTTACGCATGGTTACATAATAGAAAGGAGCGGTATTGTGGATAGCATTGAGGACAAACTTTTAGGTTATTATGGTGAGACGGTGAGACTCGGTGAGGTGTCAAACAATAATTTTGTAGAGACTTTGCAGAAGCATTTTGTGCACTGAAATAAACATTATCTGTTTGGTCATGCATACATTGTAAATTTGCTCGCCATGTGTTCGGGACGTTTCATATACCGCCCAGAAATTTAGCATACACCATCAGAGGTGTTTTATTTCGGTGACGACATGCGCCTTGTTGTGGCGACACCCTAAGGTCGCCAGTCTTGTGAATGTGTAAAGTTGGATCAAGTTAGGATTCTCTTCGGAGAATCACGTTCTAGTTTCGTGGTGGCGATTTTGTGAGATCGCGAGTGTTGTTTTATCTTTGTAGTAGGATCAGTGCAGGATCCATTTCCTAGATTACTGCATGTGCTGGAATTGTGTGGTGTTCGTGTGGTGTATGTATATTGATCGAGTCGAAATCATCATACCTTGTTGAGTATAATGTGTGTACGATTTTGTCGTCAAATTGGGAGACAAATATTTTGTGAATGAATAAAATATGAACAGAGGTCAGTGTAATAGAACCTCTTAATACGTGTCATAGCAGATTTATAAACCATGGGGAATAGACCATTTTCGTTATGTATGCAAATTTTATTCACGTCGTTCAAACGATACGTTACCCGGTAACCTTATAGGGTAACCTCAAAGCTTGTCCAAGGTTTTGTCAGAGTAGAAACAACTAATAGATTGAGAGAGCGTTCCAACCATTGAAACTCAATCACAAAGTACAGAGGAATGTAAAAACGCGTCACTAGGCAGTTAGGGGGAAAGTTGTGAATAAATTACGAAAATGGCTTATTTGTTAAGAATTGGATATCATTTTTCATGTTGAGTTAATAAGCTGATGAAAATCTATCTTGAAGATCAATGGAATTCTTGATGAAGTGTAAAATTGGGCTGTTATGTCTAAATGATTTTATCCTGATATACATGTACATGTAATAGTAGTTGATGGTCGGTAGGCCTATACGCTTTTAATGAGTTGGAGGTATCAAATGGGAACGGGCCCGAGGCACTCAGCTGGACATATAATACATGCAGTTAATGCGAAACTGTTTCAAATGTTGTAATGTAGTTCTTATTTGAATAACGAACGAAATTGTTCATGCAAGTGGCACTTGTGGATTAGTTATTTTCAATATCCCTATGTGACAGCTGTATGTATGTTATGTATGTATGATAGGCATATGATGGTGGAATGTAACAGCTAACTCATAGCAGAGTATGAGTTCAATCCAAAGGAAACTGACACTATTCATGATTTCTTTGAGACTGTCAGTTGAATACAGTTTAAACAAATAATTTGTTAACAATGTTCCAATATATATGCTGGCGGCTGTAAAGTCGATCCAACAATGGCGATCGAAAGATATGGACCCGTCTTTAAAATTATGCAGTAAATGTGGGGGCTACATTAATACTACACACGTGATCACGTTATCCCTATGGGGGGGGGGGGGGGCTCAAACTGTGCACATTTTATTTCAAATTTGATTTCCTTTGCTGTACCATGGCCCCTACTAGTAGGGCCATGACTTTACTATAAAAGTCTACGGGCTCATCAGCTCAACATCCGTGCGCGGTGTCAAAAACAATGAAATATTAGTACAATGTCTTACGCGCCGTTTGATTGCGTGTCGGTGGAATCGATGCCAATGGAAGAGTTCGAAAAGTTTTGCTGAGCTTTGTAATTTTCTCCTGCAGAAAGTATTAGATCGCTGCGTATTTTCATGAATTTCTTTTTAACGTAGGTAGCTGCAATTGTTGACGTAGTAAATTCTCGAATCCAGAATTTTGATAAAAATTACCATATCTAATAAAAAAGTGAATATTTCCAATGCACAAGGTTGAATGTACATGGAGATGTGTATATGCATTTGGAGGGAATAGAAACCAGAACCCCCATGTAAAATAATTTTGCAGAAAGGTTTTTCATTATTTTAATTTTCCATCGATGGTAGTTACAATGCCAATGAACATTCATTATTGCACGTTGCCATGATAGTTACCATCGAAACCATAAGTGACACCATGGACCCTATGGTTACACAAATTGAAAACCAATATGCAACATGGCCCAGTTTTAACCCCCCCCCCCCCCCCCCACACACACACACCTTTTCAAACACATACACACAAGCATGTGCGCATACACCAATTGACATTCAGATTCAGTTTGACATATCCTTCAGAGCACATCTCACTTTCATTCTAAGAATAAAAAACATAATGCCTCCGGCCACTTCGTGGTGAAGGCATAAAAATAAACACTCAAAGCAATGATAGATTTAAATTTATTCAGCCTAATTTTATTTATGCACATGAAAGACGTGAGAAAAATATTGATTGTGCAGTCAGCTGCAAGGCTACATTCTGTCAGAAAAAAGATGAGGAAGGGGGAAACCTATCAATTTTGAATTTATCTGCCATATCAAACATCAAACTAAATTCACACTTACTTGACCTTCGATTGTTTTTTACCCAAAATATAATCAATTTCCTTGTAATAATATAATCAATGTACTCAGTATATCTGGTGAATGTATCTGTTATTGCATAAACAAATCAGCAAAATCAAGATTAGAATTTGACTTTGGACTAGCTATGTGACCCAAATCTATGAAATTGATTGTCCTGTAAGAAATTATCATTATACATGTACCAAATTTGATTTAACAGATTTCATTTGTACCAAATGCCCATCCAAAACCCATTTGACATACCGTATTCACACTAAATTATATACATAACATGCCTGCTGCATATCTACTTATTATTGTTGTTACATATGATTTATTCATGATGTAAAGTCACATGCAATTTGTCATGCGAGCCACAGGTAGTCATTATTTTGTACTGTTGTATTTTATCTAATAAACCATTATCAAGCCAATCCATTAAAAAACGAGACATACTTGTGGACAAGTATCAGGTGGTCTGCATTGGCAAATTCATGCACAGACATGGGCTGGAAAATGCACGGTGAACTATAGACCTTCATTCGTGACAACAACTATCCATAAGCAATGTGAGACAGCGCTCAAGAAAGCTCATAGGGCACCTATTATACTAAAATTTCAGAGAATTTCCTAAATGGTAACATGTTTATGCTAACGTGATTAATAGTCATGTAAGAGAATGGGGTGAGAGAAAAAAGAATTGGAAAGAAAATCTCAAAGAGAATGACAAAGTGAGGCATAGAACAGAAGAAGATGGCAAAATAAACATTGCAAAAGGAATGCAAAAGTTGACCCTACCCACGCCAGGAATCGAACCGGGGGCCTCGAGATCTTAAAACGGCGCCTTACCTATTGAGCCACAAATCTTCCCATTCACTTAACACGTAATGCCCAGCAGGGGCTAGAATGATTAAGAAATCGATATTCAAGCTGAAATTTCACCATGATCCCGACATCTGATTAAAAAATGGAGACAACGTTCCGGAAAGCTCGTAGACTCAGCTACAACATACTGAAATTTCAGAGTGAAAGCTTGACATATTAGTGAGATACATCTCCTAGAAGCTCGTCATGTCATTTCATAAATACCACTTCCATTGACATAACACGGAAGTGCGATTTTGACATTCATGCGTATAATGAAATTTACACCGTGAAGACGTCATCAAAATGAAAAATGAAGGCAACTCCTACTATGGAGCGAGGTCTCAGCTACAACATACTGAAATTTGGGAGAAAATTGACCATGAATTACTGAGATAAACAAAAGCGGGTAAAAAAGTTCATGACGTCATACATGAAAAATCATTTTTTCGATTCATATGGCAATATGATGACATCAACATAAATTTAAAAGGTAAATCGAACATTAAATCACATCTACATTTCCCACTCTTTCAGAATATTGAAAAAAAATTGGGGGTCACCGGCCATTCTGAAGAGCTATGGCCGATTGAAGGTAGTGATGTTTTTTGCAATATTTGCACACAAAAACGTATTGACGCACGCGCAGACTTTGAACTTTGACGCACCCGCACGACCTTGTTATTGCATGGAAATGGCTCAAAATGACAGGATGTGTTGTATGTAGTGTCAGTAACATGAATCCAGTAAAAAAACAGAATTTTGACGTTTTGTTCGCGTTACGCACGAAAAAACGCGCGAACGCGCGCGCACGCGCGGAAATTTTTGAAATGCTAGAAATGGCCTGAAACATATGCAAAACAATTTTGAGTTGATTTGGAGCATTTTAAAATTTTGCGCGCGCGTTTTTGCACTAACGTACGCGTACGCGCGCGTTTTTTTTCAATGAAATTAATTAGCTACTCATTAATTATATGCATGTCAAATTTCATTACACAGAGATGACCAGTTCTAGAGCTACATGAGGTAATAGTTTTTCATTAAACTGCTCGTAGATGACGTCACGATGACGTCATGACCTTGAAAATGTTGCTGGACCATGTTCACATATATGTCCATACATGATGAACATTTCATGAAATATGGCCTATGCATTGTTGAGATATCCATGTCACAAAAATTTGGAATAAAAATAAACGAGACATACTTGTGGACAAGTATAAGGTGGTCTGCATTGGCAAATTTGTGCACAAACATGGTATAGTAAATGCAGGGCGATACCATCGTCTTTCCATGGTGACACCATCTATTTATTAGAAATCAGAGGCAACGCTCAAGAAAACTCATCAATCCACATACAATATACTAACATTTCAGAGACTTGACAAAATGATCACACCTTCCATTGACATAATACGTTCATGCGTCCGTTTATGACACTAATGCGAATAATGAAATTTACACCATGAGGACATCAACAAAATGACAAATAAAATTTACTTTCCTATAGAAGAAGGTCTCGGCTACATCATAGTGAAATTTGGGATAAAATTGACCAAGGATTACTGAGATATGCAAAAGCGGGTAAAAAAATCATGACGTCATAATTGAAAATTCATTTTTTCGATTCATATGCCAATATGATGACGTCACCATGTATTTACCGGTAAAATGACACATGAAATGACATCTACATTTCATATTCTTTCCAAATATAAAAAAAAAATTGGGGGTCACCGGCCATTCTGAAGAGCTTTGGCCGATTGAAGGTAGTCATGTTTTTTGCAATATTTGCACACAAAAACGTATTGACGCACGCGCAGACTTTGAACTTTGACGCACCCGCACGACCTTGTTATTGCATGGAAATGGCTCAAAATGACAGGATGTGTTGTTTGTAGTGTCAAAAACATAAATCCAGTGAAAAAACGGAATTTTGACGTTTTGTTCGCGTTACGCACGGAAAAACGCGCGAACGCGCGCGCACGCGCGGAAATTTTTGAAATGCTACAAATGGCCTGAAACATATGCAAAACAATTTTGAGTTGATTTGGAGCATTTAAAAATTTTGCGCGCGCTTTTTTGCACTAACGTACGCGTACGCGCCCGTTTTTATTCATTGAAATTAATTGGCTACTCATTAATTATATGCATGCCAAATTTCATTACACGGAGATGACTAGTTCTAGAGCTACATGAGATAATAGATTTTCATTTAATTGCTCGTAGATGACGTCACGATGACGTCATGACCTTGAAAATGTTGCTGGAACATGTTCACGTATATAGCAATGCATGATAAAGATTTCATGAAAAATTGCCCATGCAATGTTGAGATATCAATGCCACAAAAATTAGGAATAAAAATAAATAAATAAATAAATAATAATAAAGAAAGAAAATTCGGACGAAAACAAAAGGTGATCTGCATGGCAGACCACCTAATAAACGAGACATACTTGTGGACAAGTATCAGGTGGTCTGCATTGGCAAATTCATGCACAGACATGGGCTGGAAAATGCACGGTGAACTATAGACCTTCATTCGTGACACCAACTATCCATAAGCAATGTGAGACAGCGCTCAAGAAAGCTCATAGGGCACCTATTATACTAAAATTTCAGAGAATTTCCTAAATGGTAACATGTTTATGCTAACGTGATTAATAGTCATGTAAGAGAATGGGGTGAGAGAAAAAAGAATTGGAAAGAAAATCTCAAAGAGAATGACAAAGTGAGGCATAGAACAGAAGAAGATGGCAAAATAAACATTGCAAAAGGAATGCAAAAGTTGACCCTACCCACGCCAGGAATCGAACCGGGGGCCTCGAGATCTTAAAACGGCGCCTTACCTATTGAGCCACAAATCTTCCCATTCACTTAACACGTAATGCCCAGCAGGGGCTAGAATGATTAAGAAATCGATATTCAAGCTGAAATTTCACCATGATCCCGACATCTGATTAAAAAATGGAGACAACGTTCCGGAAAGCTCGTAGACTCAGCTACAACATACTGAAATTTCAGAGTGAAAGCTTGACATATTAGTGAGATACATCTCCTAGAAGCTCGTCATGTCATTTCATAAATACCACTTCCATTGACATAACACGGAAGTGCGATTTTGACATTCATGCGTATAATGAAATTTACACCGTGAAGACGTCATCAAAATGAAAAATGAAGGCAACTCCTACTATGGAGCGAGGTCTCAGCTACAACATACTGAAATTTGGGAGAAAATTGACCATGAATTACTGAGATACACAAAAACGGGTAAAAAAGTTCATGACGTCATACATGAAAAATCATTTTTTTCGATTCATATGGCAATATGATGACATCAACATAAATTTAAAAGGTAAATCGAGCATTAAATCACATCTACATTTCCCACTCTTTCAGAATATTGAAAAATGGCTGGGGGTCACCTGCCATTCTGAAGAGCTATGGCCGATTGAAGGTAGTCATGTTTTTTGCAATATTTGCACACAAAAACGTATTGACGCACGCGCAGACTTTGAACTTTGACGCACCCGCACGACCTTGTTATTGCATGGAAATGGCTCAAAATGACAGGATGTGTTGTATGTAGTGTCAGTAACATGACTCCAGTAAAAAAAACGAATTTTGACGTTTTGTTCGCGTTACGCACGGAAAAACGCGCGAACGCGCGCGCACGCGCGGAAATTTTTGAAATGCTAGAAATGGCCTGAAACATATGCAAAACAATTTTGAGTTGATTTGGAGCATTTAAAAATTTTGCGCGCGCTTTTTTGCACTAACGTACGCGTACGCGCCCGTTTTTATTCATTGAAATTAATTGGCTACTCATTAATTATATGCATGCCAAATTTCATTACACGGAGATGACTAGTTCTAGAGCTACATGAGATAATAGATTTTCATTTAATTGCTCGTAGATGACGTCACGATGACGTCATGACCTTGAAAATGTTGCTGGAACATGTTCACGTATATAGCAATGCATGATAAAGATTTCATGAAAAATTGCCCATGCAATGTTGAGATATCAATGCCACAAAAATTAGGAATAAAAATAAATAAATAAATAAATAATAATAAAGAAAGAAAATTCGGACGAAAACAAAAGGTGATCTGCATGGCAGACCACCTAATAAACGAGACATACTTGTGGACAAGTATCAGGTGGTCTGCATTGGCAAATTCATGCACAGACATGGGCTGGAAAATGCACGGTGAACTATAGACCTTCATTCGTGACACCAACTATCCATAAGCAATGTGAGACAGCGCTCAAGAAAGCTCATAGGGCACCTATTATACTAAAATTTCAGAGAATTTCCTAAATGGTAACATGTTTATGCTAACGTGATTAATAGTCATGTAAGAGAATGGGGTGAGAGAAAAAAGAATTGGAAAGAAAATCTCAAAGAGAATGACAAAGTGAGGCATAGAACAGAAGAAGATGGCAAAATAAACATTGCAAAAGGAATGCAAAAGTTGACCCTACCCACGCCAGGAATCGAACCGGGGGCCTCGAGATCTTAAAACGGCGCCTTACCTATTGAGCCACAAATCTTCCCATTCACTTAACACGTAATGCCCAGCAGGGGCTAGAATGATTAAGAAATCGATATTCAAGCTGAAATTTCACCATGATCCCGACATCTGATTAAAAAATGGAGACAACGTTCCGGAAAGCTCGTAGACTCAGCTACAACATACTGAAATTTCAGAGTGAAAGCTTGACATATTAGTGAGATACATCTCCTAGAAGCTCGTCATGTCATTTCATAAATACCACTTCCATTGACATAACACGGAAGTGCGATTTTGACATTCATGCGTATAATGAAATTTACACCGTGAAGACGTCATCAAAATGAAAAATGAAGGCAACTCCTACTATGGAGCGAGGTCTCAGCTACAACATACTGAAATTTGGGAGAAAATTGACCATGAATTACTGAGATACACAAAAGCGGGTAAAAAAGTTCATGACGTCATACATGAAAAATCATTTTTTCGATTCATATGGCAATATGATGACATCAACATAAATTTAAAAGGTAAATCGAACATTAAATCACATCTACATTTCCCACTCTTTCAGAATATTGAAAAAAAATTGGGGGTCACCGGCCATTCTGAAGAGCTATGGCCGATTGAAGGTAGTCATGTTTTTTGCAATATTTGCACACAAAAACGTATTGACGCACGCGCAGACTTTGAACTTTGACGCACCCGCACGACCTTGTTATTGCATGGAAATGGCTCAAAATGACAGGATGTGTTGTATGTAGTGTCAGTAACATGAATCCAGTAAAAAAACAGAATTTTGACGTTTTGTTCGCGTTACGCACGAAAAAACGCGCGAACGCGCGCGCACGCGCGGAAATTTTTGAAATGCTAGAAATGGCCTGAAACATATGCAAAACAATTTTGAGTTGATTTGGAGCATTTTAAAATTTTGCGCGCGCGTTTTTGCACTAACGTACGCGTACGCGCGCGTTTTTATTTATTGAAATTAATTGCATTATTATTAAATTTATGCATGTCAATTTTCATTAGCTATAACTGATTGGTTCTAGAGCTACATGAGGTAATAGGTTTTCATTAAACTGCTCGTAGATGACGTCACGATGACGTCATGACCTTGAAAATGTTGCTGGACCATGTTCACATATATACCTATACATGGTAAACATTTCATGAAACATGGTTCATGCATTGTTGAGATATCAATGCCACAAAAATTTGGAATAAAAATAAATAAATAAACGAGACATACTTGTGGACAAGTATAAGGTGGTCTGCATTGGCAAATTCATGCACTGACATGGGCTAGAAAATGCACGGTGATATGGACCTTCAATCGTGACACCATCTATTCATAAGCAATCAGAGACTCCGCTCAAGAAAGCTCAGAGCGCACCTACAATGTCTACTAACGTACATTTCAGAGACATGCCTAAATGGTACATTTTATTGTGCTAACATGTAATTAATAGCCACGTAAGATAAAGGGGCGAGAGAAAACGAATGGGAAAGAAAATCTCAAAGAGAATGACAAAGTGAGGGATAGAACAGAAGAAGATGGCAAAACAAACATTGTAAAAGGAATGCAAAAATTTACCCTACCCACTCCAGGGATCGAACCGGGGGCCTCGAGATCTTAAAACGCGGCGCCTTACCAATTGAGCCACACATCTTCCCATTCACTTAACACGTAATGCCCAGCAGGGGCTAGAATGATTAAGAAATTGATATTCAAGATGAAATTTCGCCATGATCGCGACATCTGATTAAAAAATAAAGATGACGTCCCCGAAAGCTAGTAGACTCAGCTACAACATACTAAAATTTCAGAGTAACAGAATTGAACATAAGCGAGATACAGCTCCTAGAAGATCGTCATGTCATTTAATAAATACCCCTTCCATTGACATAACACGTACATACGATCGATTTTGACATTAATGTCTATAATCAAATTTATACCATGAAGATGGAATCATATTGAAATATCAGGGCTAATTTCTCATAGAGCAATGTCTCAGCTATCACATACTGAAATTTGGAACAAAATTGACCAAAGATTACTGAGATACGCAAGAACGGGTAAAAAAGTTTATGACGTCATACATGAAAATTAATTTTTTCGATTCATATGGCAATATGATGACGTTACGATGTATTTAACGACCAAATGATACATGAAATAGCATCTACAGTTCCCACTCTTTCGAAATATGAAAAAAAAAATGGGGGTCACCAGCCATTCTGAGGAGTTATGGCCGATTGAAGGTGGTCATGTTTTTGCACACAAAAACGTATTGACGCACGCGCGGACTTTGAACTTTGACGCACCCGCACGACCTTATTATTCCATAGAAATGGCTCAAAATTTCAGAATGTGTTGTTTGCAGTGTCAGAAACATGAATCCAGTGAAAAAACGGTTTTCCGACGTTGCGTTTGCTAAACGCACGGAAAAACGCGCGCGCGCGCGCGTACGCGCGGAAATTTGAAAAATGCTAGAAATGGCATCAAGCATATGCAAAACAATTTCTAGTTGATTTGGAGCATTTTTTTATTTTACGCGCGCGTTAATGCACTAACGTACGCGTACGCGCGCGTTTTTTTTCATTGAAATTAATTGTCTTGTCATTAATTATATACATGCCAAATTTCATTACACAGAGATGAACGGTTTTAGAGCTACATGAAATAATAGATTTTCATTAAATTGCTCGTGCATGACGTCACGATTACGTAATGACCTTGAAAATGTTCCTGTGACATGTTCACATATATACCTATACATGATGAACATTTGATGAAACATGGTCCATGCATTGTTGAGATATCCATGTCACAAAAAATAGGAATAAAAATAAACGAGACATACTTGTGGACAAGTATAAGGTGGTCTGCATTGGCAAATTCATGCACTGACATGGGCTAGAAAATGCACAGTGATATGGACCTTCAATCGTGACACCATCTATTCATAAGCAATCAGAGACTCCGCTCAAGAAAGCTCAGAGCGCACCTTCAATGTCTACTAACGTACATTTCAGAGACATGCCTAAATGGTTACATGCATATTGTGCTAACATGTAATTAATAGCCACGTAAGATAAAGGGGCGAGAGAAAACGAATGGGAAAGAAAATCTCAAAGAGAATGACAAAGTGAGGGATAGAACAGAAGAAGATGGCAAAAAAAACATTGTAAAAGAAATGCAAAAATTTACCCTACCCACTCCAGTAATCGAACCGGGGGCCTCGAGATCTTAAAACGCGGCGCCTTACCAATTGAGCCACACATCTTCCCATTCACTTAACACGTAATGCCCAGCAGGGGCTAGAATGATTAAGAAATTGATATTCAAGATGAAATTTCGCCATGATCGCGACATCTGATTAAAAAATAAAGATGACGTTTCCGAAAGCTAGTAGACTCAGCTACAACATAGTCAAATTTCAGAGTAACAGAATTGAACATAACCGAGATACAGCTCCTAGAAGATCGTCATGTCATTTAATAAATACCCCTTCCATTGACATAACACGTACATACGATCGATTTTGACATTCATGTCTATAATCAAATTCATACCATGAAGATGGAATCCTATTGAAATATTAGGGCTAATTACTCATAGAGCAATGTCTCAGCTATCACATACTGAAATTTGGAACAAAATTGACCAAAGATTACTGAGATACGCAAGAACGGGTAAAAAAGTTTATGAAGTCATACATGAAAATTGATTTTTTCGATTCATATGGCAATATGATGATGTTACGATGTATTTAACGATCAAATGATACATGAAATAGCATCTATAGTTCCCACTCTTTCAAAATATGAAAAAAAAATTGGGGGTCACCAGCCATTCTGAGGAGCTATGGCCGATTGAAGGTGGTCATGTTTTTTGCAATATTTGCACACAAAAACGTATTGACGCACGCGCGGACTTTGAACTTTGACGCACCAGCACGAGCTTATTATTGCATGGAAATGGCTCAAAATTTCAGGATGTGTTGTTTGCAGTGTCAGAAACATGAATCCAGTGAAAAAACGGTTTTCCGACGTTGCGTTTGCTAAACGCACGGAAAAACGCGCGCGCGCGCGCGTACGCGCGAAAATTTGAAAAATGCTAGAAATGGCCTCAAACATATGCAAGACAATTTCTAGTTGATTTGGAGAATTTTTTTATTTTACGCGCGCGTTAATGCACTAACGTACGCGTACGCGCGCGTTTTTTTTCATTGAAATTAATTGTCTTGTCATTAATTATATACATGCCAAATTTCATTACACAGAGATGAACGGTTTTAGAGCTACATGAAATAATAGATTTTCATTAAATTGCTCGTGCATGACGTCACGATTACGTAATGACCTTGAAAATGTTCCTATAACATGTTCACATATATACCTATACATGATGAACATTTGATGAAACATGGTCCATGCATTGTTGAGATATCCATGTCACAAAAAATAGGAATAAAAATAAACGAGACATACTTGTGGACAAGTATAAGGTGGTCTGCATTGGCAAATTTGTGCACAGACATGGTATGGTAAATGCACGGCGACACCATCGTCTTTCCATGGGGACACCATCTATTTATTAGAAATCAGAGGCAACGCTTAAGAAAACTCATAAAGCCACAAACAATATACTAACATTTCAGAGACTTGACAAAATGATGACACCTTCCTTTGACATAACACGTACATGCGTCGGTTTATGACACTAATGCGAATAATGAAATTTACACCATGAGGACATCAACAAAATGACAAATGAAGGAATATTATCTATAGAAGAATGTCTCAGCTATAACATAGTGAAATTTGGGAGGAAATTGATCAAGGATTACTGAGATATGCAAAAGCGGGTAAAAAAGTTCATGACGACATAATTGAAAATTCATTTTTTCGATTCATATGGCAATATGATGACGTCACGATGTACTTTCCTGTTAAATAACACATGAAATCACATTTTACATTTCATACTCTTTCCAAATATTACAAAAAAAATGGGTTTCACCGGCCATTCTAAAGAGCTATGGCCGATTGAAGGTAGTCATGTTTTTTGCAATATTTGCACACAAAAACGTATTGACGCACGCGCAGACTTTCAACTTTGACGCACTGAAAAACGCGCGAACGCGCGCGCACGCGCGGAAATTTTTGAAATGCTCAAAATGACCTGAAACATATGCAAAACAAATTTGAGTTGATTTGGAGCATTTTAAAATTTTGCGCGCGCATTTTTGCACTAACGTATGCGTACGCGCGCGTTTTTATTCATTAAAATTAATTGTCACGTCATTAACTTCATGCATATTAAATTTCATAACATATAAATGATTGGTTTCAGAGATATATCCAATAATGGATTTTCATTAAAATGCTCGTAAATGACGTCACGATGACGTCATGACCTTGAAAATCTTGCTGTAACATGTTCACGTACATACCAATGCATGATGAAGATTTCATGAAAAATGGCCCATGCATTGAAGAGATATCCATGCCACAAAATTTAGGAATAAAAATAAATAAATAATAATAATAAATAAAGAAAGAAAAATCGGACAAAAACAAGAGGTGATCTGCCATGGCATGGCAGACCACCTAATAATAATAAAGAAAGAAAATTCGGACAAAAACAAGAGGTGATCTGCCATGGCATGGCAGACCACCTAATAATAATAATAAAAGACATACTTGTGGACAAGTATAAGGTGGTCTGCATTGGCAAATTCATGCACTGACATGGGCTAGAAAATGCACGGTGATATGGACCTTCAATCGTGACACCATCTATTCATAAGCAATCAGAGACTCCGCTCAAGAAAGCTCAGAGCGCACCTACAATGTCTACTAACGTACATTTCAGAGACATGCCTAAATGGTACATGTATATTGTGCTAACATGTAATTAATAGCCACGTAAGATAAAGGGGCGAGAGAAAACGAATGGGAAAGAAAATCTCAAAGAGAAAGACAAAGTGAGGGATAGAACAGAAGAAGATGGCAAAAGAAACATTGTAAAAGGAATGCAAAAATTTACCCTACCCACTCCAGGAATCGAACCGGGGGCCTCGAGATCTTAAAACGCGGCGCCTTACCAATTGAGCCACACATCTTCCCATTCACTTAACACGTAATGCCCAGCAGGGGCTAGAATGATTAAGAAATTGATATTCAAGATGAAATTTCGCCATGATCGCGACATCTGATTAAAAAATAAAGATGACGTCCCCGAAAGCTAGTAGACTCAGCTACAACATACTGAAATTTCAGAGTAACAGAATTGAACATAAGCGAGATACAGCTCCTAGAAGATCGTCATGTCATTTAATAAATACTCCTTCCATTGACATAACACGTACATACGATCGATTTTGACATTAATGTCTATAATCAAATTTATACCATGAAGATGGAATCCTATCGAAATATTAGGGCTAATTTCTCATCGAGCAATGTCTCAGCTATCACATACTGAAATTTGGAACAAAATTGACCAAAGATTACTGAGATACGCAAGAACGGGTAAAAAAGTTTATGACGTCATACATGAAAATTGATTTTTTTCGATTCATATGGCAATATGATGACGTTACGATGTATTTAACGACCAAATGATACATGAAATAGCATCTACAGTTCCCACTCTTTCAAAATAAGAAAAAAAAATTGGGGGTCACCAGCCATTCTGAGGAGCTATGGCCGATTGAAGGTGGTCATGTTTTTTGCAATATTTGCACACAAAAACGTATTGACGCACGCGCGGACTTTGAACTTTGACGCACCCGCACGACCTTATTATTGCATAGAAATGGCTCAAAATTTCAGGATGTGTTGTTTGAAGTGTCAGAAACATGAATCCAGTGAAAAAACGGTTTTCCGACGTTGCGTTTGCTAAACGCACGGAAAAACGCGCGCGCGCGCGCGTACGCGCGGAAATTTCAAAAATGCTAGAAATGGCCTCAAACATATGCAAAACAATTTCTAGTTGATTTGGAGCATTTTTTTATTTTACGCGCGCGTTAATGCACTAACGTACGCGTACGCGCGCGTTTTTTTTCATTGAAATTAATTGTCTTGTCATTAATTATATACATGCCAAATTTCATTACACAGAGATGAACGGTTTTAGAGCTACATGAGATAATCGATTTTCATTAAATTGCTCGTGCGTGACGTCACGATTACGTAATGACCTTGAAAATGTTGCTGGACCATGTTCACATATATACCTATACATGATGAACATTTGATGAAACATGGTCCATGCATTGTTGAGATATCCATGTCACAAAAAATAGGAATAAAAATAAATAATAACGAGACATACTTGTGGACAAGTATCAGGTGGTCTGCATTGGCAAATTCATGCACAGACATGGGCTGGAAAATGCACGGTGAACTATAGACCTTCATTCGTGACACCAACTATCCATAAGCAATGTGAGACAGCGCTCAAGAAAGCTCATAGGGCACCTATTATACTAAAATTTCAGAGAATTTCCTAAATGGTAACATGTTTATGCTAACGTGATTAATAGTCATGTAAGAGAATGGGGTGAGAGAAAAAAGAATTGGAAAGAAAATCTCAAAGAGAATGACAAAGTGAGGCATAGAACAGAAGAAGATGGCAAAATAAACATTGCAAAAGGAATGCAAAAGTTGACCCTACCCACGCCAGGAATCGAACCGGGGGCCTCGAGATCTTAAAACGGCGCCTTACCTATTGAGCCACAAATCTTCCCATTCACTTAACACGTAATGCCCAGCAGGGGCTAGAATGATTAAGAAATCGATATTCAAGCTGAAATTTCACCATGATCCCGACATCTGATTAAAAAATGGATACAACGTTCCGGAAAGCTCGTAGACTCAGCTACAACATACTGAAATTTCAGAGTGAAAGCTTGACATATTAGTGAGATACATCTCCTAGAAGCTCGTCATGTCATTTCATAAATACCACTTCCATTGACATAACACGGAAGTGCGATTTTGACATTCATGCGTATAATGAAATTTACACCGTGAAGACGTCATCAAAATGAAAAATGAAGGCAACTCCTACTATGGAGCGAGGTCTCAGCTACAACATACTGAAATTTGGGAGAAAATTGACCATGAATTACTGAGATACACAAAAGCGGGTAAAAAAGTTCATGACGTCATACATGAAAAATCATTTTTTCGATTCATATGGCAATATGATGACATCAACATAAATTTAAAAGGTAAATCGAACATTAAATCACATCTACATTTCCCACTCTTTCAGAATATTGAAAAAAAATTGGGGGTCACCGGCCATTCTGAAGAGCTATGGCCGATTGAAGGTAGTCATGTTTTTTGCAATATTTGCACACAAAAACGTATTGACGCACGCGCAGACTTTGAACTTTGACGCACCCGCACGACCTTGTTATTGCATGGAAATGGCTCAAAATGACAGGATGTGTTGTATGTAGTGTCAGTAACATGAATGCAGTAAAAAAACAGAATTTTGACGTTTTGTTCGCGTTACGCACGAAAAAACGCGCGAACGCGCGCGCACGCGCGGAAATTTTTGAAATGCTAGAAATGGCCTGAAACATATGCAAAACAATTTTGAGTTGATTTAGAGCATTTTAAAATTTTGCGCGCGCGTTTTTGCACTAACGTACGCGTACGCGCGCGTTTTTTTTCAATGAAATTAATTAGCTACTCATTAATTATATGCATGTCAAATTTCATTACACAGAGATGACCAGTTCTAGAGCTACATGAGGTAATAGTTTTTCATTAAACTGCTCGTAGATGACGTCACGATGACGTCATGACCTTGAAAATGTTGCTGTAACATGTTCACATATATGTCCATACATGATGAATATTTCATGTAATATGGCCTATGCATTGTTGAGATATCCATGTCACAAAAATTTGGAATAAAAATAAACGAGACATACTTGTGGACAAGTATAAGGTGGTCTGCATTGGCAAATTTGTGCAGAGACATGGTATGGTAAATGCACGGTGAACTATAGACCTTCAATCGTGACACCATCTATTCATAAGCAATGTGAGACACCGCTCAAGAAAGCTCATAGGGCACCTATTATACTAACATTTCAGAGACTTTCCTAAATGGTTACATGTTTATGCTAACGTGATTAATAGTCATGTAAGAGAATGGGGCGAGAGAAAAAGAATTGGTAAGAAAATCTCAAAGAGAATGACGAAGTGAGGGATAGAACAGAAGAAGATGGCAAAATAAACATTGCAAAAGGAATACAAAAGTTGACCCTACCCACGCCAGGATTCGAACCGGGGGCCTCGAGATCTTAAAACGGCGCCTTACCCATTGAGCCACACATCTTCCCATTCACTTAACACGTAATGCCCAGCAGGTGCTAGAATGATTAAGAAATCGATATTCAAGCTGAAATTTCACCATGATCCCGACATCTGATTAAAAAATGGAGACGACGCCTCGGAAAGCTCGTAGACTCAGCTACTACATACTAAAATTTCAGATTAACAGATTAAAACGTCAGCGAGATACAGCTCCTAGAAGGTCGTCATGTCATTTCATATATAACCCTTCCATTGACATAACACGTACATGCGCCCGATTATGACACTAATGCGTATAATGTAATTTACACCATGAAGACTTCATCTAAATGACAAATAAATAAAAATTATCTAGAGAAGAAGGTCTCGGCTACATCAGAGTGAAATTTGGGAGAAAATTGATCAAGGATTACTGAGATATGCAAAAGCGGGTAAAAAAATTTATGACGTCATAATTGAAAATTCCTTTTTTCGATTCATGTGGCAATATGATGACGTCACCATGTATTTATAGGTAAAATGACACATGAAATGACATTTACATTTCATACTCTTTCCACATATTAAAAAAAAATTGGGGGTCACCAGCCATTCTGAAGAGCTATGGCCGATTGAAGGTAGTCATGTTTTTTGCAATATTTGCACACAAAAACGTATTGACGCACGCGCAGACTTTCAACTTTGACGCACCCGCACGACCTTGTTATTGCATGGAAATGGCTCAAAATGACAGGATGTGTTGTTTGTAGTGTCAGTAACATGAATACAGTAAAAAAACGGAATTTTGACGTTTTGTTCGCGTTACGCATGGAAAAACGCGCGAACGCGCGCGCACGCGCGGAAATTTTTGAAATGCTAGAAATGGCTTGAAACATATGCAAAACAATTTTGAGTTGATTTTGAGTATTTTAAAACTTTGCGCGCGCGTTTTTGCACTAACGTACGCGTACGCGCGCGTTTTTATTTAATAAGATTAATTGGCTTATCATTAATTTTATGCATGTTAAATTTCCTTAAATATCAATGATTGGTTCAAGAGATATATCCAATAATCGATTTTCATAAAATTGCTCGTAGATGACGTCACGATGACGTCATGACCTTGAAAATGTTGCTGGAACATGTTCACATATATATTCATACATGATGAAGATTTGATGAAAAATGGCTCATGCATTGTTGAGATATACATGCCACAAAAAAGTGGGGGGCATGGAATAAAAATAAAGAATAAAGAAAATTCGGACGAAATTAGAAGGTGATCTGTCGGTGCACGACAGACCACCTAATAAATAACGAGACATACTTGTGGACAAGTATAAGGTGGTCTGCATTGGCAAATTCATGCACTGGCATGGGCTGGTAAATGAATTTTCTTAAAACATCGCCTTACCCATAGAGCCACAAATCTTCGCATTCACTTTTCACGTGATGCCCGCTAGCAGTGGCTAGAATGATTTAGAAATCGATATTCAAGCTGAAGTTTTGCCATGATCCCGATATCTAATGAAAAAATGGAGACCACATGGCTGAAAGCTAGGAGATTCAGCTACAACATACTAAAATTTCAGAGTAAAAGATCGTAACATAGGAAAAGATGTAGCTCCTGAAAGATTGCCATTTCATTTCATGATTTCAAATAAATGACCCTCCAATTGACATTACACGTAAAAACGTCTGATTCTGACTTTAATGCCTATAATCATGTTTTTACCTTGAAGACGTTAACGAATTGAAAAGTTAGGGCAAGCCTGCCACAGAGCAACGTCCTAGGCACAACATACTGAAATTTTGGAGAAAATTGACAAAGGATTACTGAGATATGCAAAAGCGGGTAAAAAAGTTCATGACGTCATAATTGAAAATTCATTTTTTCGATTCATATGGCAATATGATGACGTCACCATGTACTTACTGGTAAACAGACACATGAAATGATATCTACATTTAATACTCTTTCCAAATATTAAAAAAAAATTGGGGGTCACCGGCCATTCTGAGGAGCTATGGCCGATTGAAGGTAGTCATGTTTTTTGCAATATTTGCACACAAAAACGTATTGACGCACGCGCAGACTTTGAACTTTGACGCACCCGCACGACCTTGTTATTGCATGGAAATGGCTCAAAATGACAGGATGTGTTGTATGTAGTGTCAGTAACATGAATTTAGTAAAAAAACGGAATTTTGACGTTCTATTTGCGTTACGCACGGAAAAACGCGCGAACGCGCGCACACGCGCGGAAATTTTTGAAATGCTAGAAATGGCCTGAAACATATGGAAACAATTTTGAGTTGATTTGGAGCATTTTAAAATTTTGCGCGCGCGTTTTTGCAATAACGTACGCGTACGCGTGCGTTTTTATTTATTGAAAATAATTGTTTTATCATTAAATTTATGCATGTCAATTTTCATTGGCTATAAATGATTGGTTCTAGAGCTACATGAAATAATAGATTTTCATTAAACTGCTCGTAGATGACGTCACGATGACGTCATGACCTTGAAAATGTTGCTGGAACATGTTCACGTACATATTCATGCATGATGTAAATTTCATGAAAAATGGCCCATGCATTGTTGAGATATCCATGCCACAAAAATTTGGAATAAAAATAAATAAAGAAAGAAAATTCGGACAAACACAAGAGGTGATCTGCCATGGCATGGCAGACCACCTAATAATAATAATAAAGAAAGAAAATTCGGACAAAAACAAGAGGTGATCTGCCATGGCATGGCAGACCACCTAATAATAAACGAGACATACTTGTGGACAAGTATAAGCTGGACTATAGACCTTCATTCGTAACACCATCTATCCATAAGCAATGTGAGACATCGCTCAAGAAAGCTCATAGGGCACCTATTATACTAAAATTTCAGAGAATTTCCTAAATGGTAACATGTTTATGCTAACGTGATTAATAGTCATGTAAGAGAATGGGGTGAGAGAAAAAAGAATTGGAAAGAAAATCTCAAAGAGAATGACAAAGTGAGGCATAGAACAGAAGAAGATGGCAAAATAAACATTGCAAAAGGAATGCAAAAGTTGACCCTACCCACGCCAGGAATCGAACCGGGGGCCTCGAGATCTTAAAACGGCGCCTTACCTATTGAGCCACAAATCTTCCCATTCACTTAACACGTAATGCCCAGCAGGGGCTAGAATGATTAAGAAATCGATATTCAAGCTGAAATTTCACCATGATCCCGACATCTGATTAAAAAATGGAGACAACGTTCCGGAAAGCTCGTAGACTCAGCTACAACATACTGAAATTTCAGAGTGAAAGCTTGACATATTAGTGAGATACATCTCCTAGAAGCTCGTCATGTCATTTCATAAATACCACTTCCATTGACATAACACGGAAGTGCGATTTTGACATTCATGCGTATAATGAAATTTACACCGTGAAGACGTCATCAAAATGAAAAATGAAGGCAACTCCTACCATGGAGCGAGGTCTCAGCTACAACATACTGAAATTTGGGAGAAAATTGACCATGAATTACTGAGATACACAAAAGCGGGTAAAAAAGTTCATGACGTCATACATGAAAAATCATTTTTTCGATTCATATGGCAATATGATGACATCAACATAAATTTAAAAGGTAAATCGAACATTAAATCACATCTACATTTCCCACTCTTTCAGAATATTGAAAAAAAATTGGGGGTCACCGGCCATTCTGAAGAGCTATGGCCGATTGAAGGTAGTCATGTTTTTTGCAATATTTGCACACAAAAACGTATTGACGCACGCGCAGACTTTGAACTTTGACGCACCCGCACGACCTTGTTATTGCATGGAAATGGCTCAAAATGACAGGATGTGTTGTATGTAGTGTCAGTAACATGAATCCAGTAAAAAAACAGAATTTTGACGTTTTGTTCGCGTTACGCACGAAAAAACGCGCGAACGCGCGCGCACGCGCGGAAATTTTTGAAATGCTAGAAATGGCCTGAAACATATGCAAAACAATTTTGAGTTGATTTAGAGCATTTAAAAATTTTGCGCGCGCGTTTTTGCACTAACGTACGCGTACGCGCGCGTTTTTTTTCAATGAAATTAATGAACTACTCATTAATTATATGCATGTTAAATTTCATTACACAGAGATGACCAGTTCTAGAGCTACATGAGGTAATAGTTTTTCATTAAACTGCTCGTAGATGACGTCACGATGACGTCATGACCTTGAAAATGTTGCTGTAACATGTTCACATATATGTCCATACATGATGAACATTTCATGAAATATGGCTTATGCATTGTTGAGATATCCATGTCACAAAAATTTGGAATAAAAATAAATAAATAAACGAGACATACTTGTGGACAAGTATCAGGTGGTCTGCATTGGCAAATTCATGCACAGACATGGGCTGGAAAATGCACGGTGAACTATAGACCTTCATTCGTGACACCAACTATCCATAAGCAATGTGAGACAGCGCTCAAGAAAGCTCATAGGGCACCTATTATACTAAAATTTCAGAGAATTTCCTAAATGGTAACATGTTTATGCTAACGTGATTAATAGTCATGTAAGAGAATGGGGTGAGAGAAAAAAGAATTGGAAAGAAAATCTCAAAGAGAATGACAAAGTGAGGCATAGAACAGAAGAAGATGGCAAAATAAACATTGCAAAAGGAATGCAAAAGTTGACCCTACCCACGCCAGGAATCGAACCGGGGGCCTCGAGATCTTAAAACGGCGCCTTACCTATTGAGCCACAAATCTTCCCATTCACTTAACACGTAATGCCCAGCAGGGGCTAGAATGATTAAGAAATCGATATTCAAGCTGAAATTTCACCATGATCCCGACATCTGATTAAAAAATGGAGACAACGTTCCGGAAAGCTCGTAGACTCAGCCAGAACATACTGAAATTTCAGAGTGAAAGCTTGACATATTAGTGAGATACATCTCCTAGAAGCTCGTCATGTCATTTCATAAATACCACTTCCATTGACATAACACGGAAGTGCGATTTTGACATTCATGCGTATAATGAAATTTACACCGTGAAGACGTCATCAAAATGAAAAATGAAGGCAACTCTTACTATGGAGCGAGGTCTCAGCTACAACATACTGAAATTTGGGAGAAAATTGACCATGAATTACTGAGATACACAAAAGCGGGTAAAAAAGTTCATGACGTCATACATGAAAAATCATTTTTTCGATTCATATGGCAATATGATGACATCAACATAAATTTAAAAGGTAAATCGAACATTAAATCACATCTACATTTCCCACTCTTTCAGAATATTGAAAAAAAATTGGGGGTCACCGGCCATTCTGAAGAGCTATGGCCGATTGAAGGTAGTCATGTTTTTTGCAATATTTGCACACAAAAACGTATTGACGCACGCGCAGACTTTGAACTTTGACGCACCCGCACGACCTTGTTATTGCATGGAAATGGCTCAAAATGACAGGATGTGTTGTATGTAGTGTCAGTAACATGAATCCAGTAAAAAAACAGAATTTTGACGTTTTGTTCGCGTTACGCACGAAAAAACGCGCGAACGCGCGCGCACGCGCGGAAATTTTTGAAATGCTAGAAATGGCCTGAAACATATGCAAAACAATTTTGAGTTGATTTGGAGCATTTTAAAATTTTGCGCGCGCGTTTTTGCACTAACGTACGCGTACGCGCGCGTTTTTTTTCAATGAAATTAATTAGTTACTCATTAATTATATGCATGTCAAATTTCATTACACAGAGATGACCAGTTCTTGAGCTACATGAGGTAATAGTTTTTCATTAAACTGCTCGTAGATGACGTCACGATGACGTCATGACCTTGAAAATGTTGCTGTAACATGTTCACATATATGTCCATACATGATGAACATTTCATGAAATATGGCCTATGCATTGTTGAGATATCCATGTCACAAAAATTTGGAATAAAAATAAATAAATAAATAATAAAGAAAGAAAATTCTAACGAAATTAAGAGGTGATCTGTCGTTGGCGACAGACCACCTAATAATAAAGAAAGAAAATTCGGACAAAAACAAGAGGTGATCTGCCATGGCATGGCAGACCACCTAATAATAATAATAACGAGACATACTTGTGGACAAGTATAAGGTGGTCTGCATTGGCAAATTCATGCACTGACATGGGCTAGAAAATGCATGGTGATATGGACCTTCAATCGTGACACCATCTATTCATAAGCAATCAGAGACTCCGCTCAAGAAAGCTCAGAGCGCACCTACAATGTCTACTAACGTACATTTCAGAGACATGCCTAAATGGTTACATGTATATTGTGCTAACATGTAATTAATAGCCACGTAAGATAAAGGGGTGAGAGAAAACGAATGGGAAAGAAAATCTCAAAGACAATGACAAAGTGAGGGATAGAACAGAAGAAGATGGCAAAAAAAAACATTGTAAAAGGAATGCAAAAATTTACCCTACCCACTCCAGGAATCGAACCGGGGGCCTCGAGATCTTAAAACGCGGCGCCTTACCAATTGAGCCACACATCTTCCCATTCACTTAACACGTAATGCCCAGCAGGGGCTAGAATGATTAAGAAATTGATATTCAAGATGAAATTTCGCCATGATCGCGACATCTGATTGAAAAATAAAGATGACGTCTCCGAAAGCTAGTAGACTCAGCTACAACATACTAAAATTTCAGAGTAACAGAATTGAACATAAGCGAGATACAGCTCCTAGAAGATCGTCATGTCATTTAATAAATACCCCTTCCATTGACATAACACGTACTTACGATCGATTTTGACATTAATGTCTATAATCAAATTCATACCATGAAGATAGAATCCTATTGAAATATTAGGACTACTTTCTCATAGAGCAATGTCTCAGCTATCACATACTGAAATTTGGAACAAAATTGACCAAAGATTACTGAGATACGCAAGAACGGGTAAAAAAGTTTATGACGTCATACATGAAAATTGATTTTTTTCGATTCATATGGCAATATGATGACGTTACGATGTATTTAACGACCAAATGATACATGAAATAGCATCTACAGTTCCCACTCTTTCAAAATATGAAAAAAAAATTGGGGGTCACCAGCCATTCTGAGGAGCTATGGCCGATTGAAGGTGGTCATGTTTTTGCACACAAAAACGTATTGACGCACGCGCGGACTTTGAACTTTGACGCACCCGCACGACCTTATTATTGCATAGAAATGGCTCAAAATTTCAGGATGTGTTGTTTGCAGTGTCAGAAACATGAATCCAGTGAAAAAACGGTTTTCCGACGTTGCGTTTGCTAAACGCACGGAAAAACGCGCGCGCGCGCGCGTACGCGCGGAAATTTTAAAAATTAGAGAAATGGCCTCAAACATATGCAAAACAATTTCTAGTTGATTTGGAGCATTTTTTTATTTTACGCGCGCGTTAATGCACTAACGTACGCGTACGCGCGCGTTTTTTTTCATTGAAATTAATTGTCTTGTCATTAATTATATACATGCCAAATTTCATTACACAGAGATGAACGGTTTTAGAGCTACATGAAATAATAGATTTTCATTAAATTGCTCGTCCATGACGTCACGATTACGTAATGACCTTGAAAATGTTCCTGTGACATGTTCACATATATACCTATACATGATGAACATTTGATGAAACATGGTCCATGCATTGTTGAGATATCCATGTCACAAAAAATAGGAATAAAAATAAATAATAACGAGACATACTTGTGGACAAGTATCAGGTGGTCTGCATTGGCAAATTCATGCACAGACATGGGCTGGAAAATGCACGGTGAACTATAGACCTTCATTCGTGACACCAACTATCCATAAGCAATGTGAGACAGCGCTCAAGAAAGCTCATAGGGCACCTATTATACTAAAATTTCAGAGAATTTCCTAAATGGTAACATGTTTATGCTAACGTGATTAATAGTCATGTAAGAGAATGGGGTGAGAGAAAAAAGAATTGGAAAGAAAATCTCAAAGAGAATGACAAAGTGAGGCATAGAACAGAAGAAGATGGCAAAATAAACATTGCAAAAGGAATGCAAAAGTTGACCCTACCCACGCCAGGAATCGAACCGGGGGCCTCGAGATCTTAAAACGGCGCCTTACCTATTGAGCCACAAATCTTCCCATTCACTTAACACGTAATGCCCAGCAGGGGCTAGAATGATTAAGAAATCGATATTCAAGCTGAAATTTCACCATGATCCCGACATCTGATTAAAAAATGGAGACAACGTTCCGGAAAGCTCGTAGACTCAGCTACAACATACTGAAATTTCAGAGTGAAAGCTTGACATATTAGTGAGATACATCTCCTAATAGCTCGTCATGTCATTTCATAAATACCACTTCCATTGACATAACACGGAAGTGCGATTTTGACATTCATGCGTATAATGAAATTTACACCGTGAAGACGTCATCAAAATGAAAAATGAAGGCAACTCCTACTATGGAGCGAGGTCTCAGCTACAACATACTGAAATTTGGAAGAATATTGACCATGAATTACTGAGATACACAAAAACGGGTAAAAAAGTTCATGACGTCATACATGAAAAATCATTTTTTCGATTCATATGGCAATATGATGACATCAACATAAATTTAAAAGGTAAATCGAGCATTAAATCACATCTACATTTCCCACTCTTTCAGAATATTGAAAAAAAATTGGGGGTCACCAGCCATTCTGAAGAGCTATGGCCGATTGAAGGTAGTCATGATTTTTGCAATATTTGCACACAAAAACGTATTGACGCACGCGCAGACTTTGAACTTTGACGCACCCGCACGACCTTGTTATTGCATGGAAATGGCTCAAAATGACAGGATGTGTTGTATGTAGTGTCAGTAACATGACTCCAGTAAAAAAACGAATTTTGACGTTTTGTTCGCGTTACGCATGGAAAAACGCGCAAACGCGCGCGCACGCGCGGAAATTTTTGAAATGCTAGAAATGGCCTGAAACATATGCAAAACAATTTTGAGTTGATTTGGAGCATCTAAAAATTTTGCGCGCGCTTTTTTGCACTAACGTACGCGTACGCGCCCGTTTTTATTCATTGAAATTAATTGGCTACTCATTAATTATATGCATGCCAAATTTCATTACACAGAAATGACTAGTTCTAGAGCTACATGAGATAATAGATTTTCATTTAATTGCTCGTAGATGACGTCACGATGACGTCATGACCTTGAAAATGTTGCTGGAACATGTTCACGTATATAGCAATGCATGATAAAGATTTCATGAAAAATTGCCCATGCAATGTTGAGATATCAATGCCACAAAAATTAGGAATAAAAATAAATAAATAAATAAATAATAAAGAAAGAAAATTCGGACGAAAACAAAAGGTGATCTGCATGGCAGACCACCTAACGAGACATACTTGTGGACAAGTATCAGGTGGTCTGCATTGGCAAATTCATGCACAGACATGGGCTGGAAAATGCACGGTGAACTATAGACCTTCATTCGTGACACCATCTATCCATAAGCAATGTGAGACTGAAGAAAGCTCATAGGGCACCTATTTTACTAACATTTCAGAGAATTTCCTAAATGGTAACATGTTTATGCTAACGTGATTAATAGTCATGTAAGAGAATGGGGCGAGAGAAAAAAGAATTGGAAAGAAAATCTCAAAGAGAATGACAAAGTGAGGGATAGAACAGAAGAAGATGGCAAAATAAACATTGCAAAAGGAATGCAAAAGTTGACCCTACCCACGCCAGGAATCGAACCGGGGGCCTCGAGATCTTAAAACGGCGCCTTACCTATTGAGCCACAAATCTTCCCATTCACTTAACACGTAATGCCCAGCAGGGGCTAGAATGATTAAGAAATCGATATTCAAGCTGAAATTTCACCATGATCCCGACATCTGATTAAAAAATGGAGACAACGTTCCGGAAAGCTCGTAGACTCAGCTACAACATACTGAAATTTCAGAGTGAAAGCTTGACATATTAGTGAGATACATCTCCTAGAAGCTCGTCATGTCATTTCATAAATACCACTTCCATTGACATAACACGAAAGTGCGATTTTGACATTCATGCGTATAATGAAATTTACACCGTGAAGACGTCATCAAAATGAAAAATGAAGGCAACTCCTACCATGGAGCGAGGTCTCAGCTACAACATACTGAAATTTGGGAGAAAATTGACCATGGATTACTGAGATACACAAAAGCGGGTAAAAAAATTCATGACGTCATACATGAAAAATCATTTTTTCGATTCATATGGCAATATAATGACATCAACATAAATTTAAAAGGTAAATCGAACATTAAATCACATCTACATTTCCCACTCTTTTAGAATATTGAGAAAAAATTGGGGGTCACCAGCCATTCTGAAGAGCTATGGCCGATTGAAGGTAGTCATGTTTTTTTACTATATTTGCACACAAAAACGTATTGATGCACGCGCAGACTTTGAACTTTGACGCACCCACACGACCTTGTTATTGCATGGAAATTGCTCAAAATGACAGGATGTGTTGTATGTAGTGTCAGTAACATGAATCCAGTAAAAAAACGGAATTTTGACGTTTTGTTCGCGTTACGCACGGAAAAACGCGCGAACGCGCGCGTACGCGCGGAAATTTTAGAAATGCTAGAAATGGCCTGAAACATATGCAAAACAATTTTAAGTTGATTTGGAGCATTTTAAAATTTTGCGCGCGCGTTTTTGCACTAACGTACGCGTACGCGCGCGTTTTTTTTCAATGAAATTAATTAGCTACTCATTAATTATATGCATGCCAAATTTCATTACACAGAAATGACCAGTTCTACAGCTACATGAGATAATAGATTTTCATTTAATTGCTCGTAGATGACGTCACGATGACGTCATGACCTTGAAAATGTTGCTGGAACATGTTCACGTATATAGCAATGCATGATTAAGATTTCATGAAAAATTGCCCATGCAATGTTGAGATATCAATGCCACAAAAATTAGGAATAAAAATAAATAAATAAATAAATAATAAAGAAAGAAAATTCGGACGAAAACAAAAGGTGATCTGCATGGCAGACCACCTAATAAAGAAAGAAAATTCGGACAAACACAAGAGGTGATCTGCCATGGCATGGCAGACCACCTAATAATAAAGAAAGAAAATTCTAACGAAATTAAGAGGTGATCTGTCGTTGGCGACAGACCACCTAAAAACTGTAATATCTTCAGAAAGACACTAATGAAGCAAGCTTAAAATGTATAATCTATAAATGTACAACGTTAGAAACCCATACAGGTATTACTTCTAGTAAGCATATAACATGAACTATGACATGGATACATACATGTAATATACACACAACATACATTTCCACATGATTAAATGTTATCCTTGTCATTAAAATGTAACAGACTTTTGACTGAAAGACTTTACCTTGATCCATAGAAGAAACTCAAACTGATCTTCACACAGAGAGCAGATCCACACCTAGAGTGTACTAGTGGCTCGCTAGATCATTGTCATACACGTAGCAGTCACCTGCCTGAAATGCAGGTTTTATATTCATGGTGTTTTGTTTTTAACCTTACTCTTCAAAATATTCTTCATTTTTTTACAATTACACCTGGTTGTAATTGATGATCAGCAATGTTCTGAAAACTTGGGTAGGATTGATTGATTGATTGATGTGAAATTAATGACAATACCAACACTTCAGTGTCACATAAGTGTCAAACAGTTCATCTAAAAAGTTATTATCATTCCCTCATGAAATGTACCATATTTGAGTAGGATTATAAATCAGAGTTAAATTAATATGTTAACTACTTCCCTGTAATAACTTCCCTGCTCTTTACGAAAAGAGAAGCACGTTCTTTAACGTGCAAATGCTGTGACTCTCCTTTACACGGGACCCACAGCTTAAAGTCTCCTCCGAAAGACTAGTTGTGTTGGTTGAAGTTGGAACACTGAATTCATAATGATTGCCAAAGTTCATGCACCTTTGACCTCTTATCTGATCATTAATCATTACCTTTAACCCTATTCTGATTGGGCTTTTTGAGAGCAGGTTTTGACTGGGGGGGGGGGGGGGGGGGGGAGGATGGTCATCCCCCGGGGGATAAAGAAACATGTTCGCTACTGCATCAATTTTTTTTTTTTTTAATGTATTCAATCTTGTTTAATTATAGTTTATGCAAATTAGACGCATATTTCTCAATTGTATTGAAGTGTCTGAATACAAAGTTTATGATTTGTCAAATTTGATTAGGATTGTTGAAATTAACTCCAACTATGTTAAAAAAGGAACAAAGTGTGGTATCTCATTTAGCACAAGAAAGGATCACCAGTTGTGCGTAAAGTCGTTCTTAGCTTAAGAACAGCTTGGTGAAACACCCCCCAGGGCACATAACAGGTTGATTCCCCAATGACAGATAGCAATCTACAACAGACTGTTTTTTAGGGAGGAGGGATCGGTGAACTTGATGGCAGAAACATCTCGAAGATGGTCCGGTGACTTGGTGATGACCTTGCCTGACTTGGCAACAGTCTTGGCTGATCTATACATCCTGGTCATGAAGGTGAAACAGGCTATAAAACCCCAAGCTCCTGAAATCACAACAAAAATATCAACAGTTTTTAATCAATACTACTCTGATTAAAAATGTTGAATGATTTAAACAACACATTAGCTAAAAGTTACTGAATCTGTTGTCATGGAAATGGAGAAAAATCAATAGAATTTGTAAATTATGCAGATTTAACTCTTAACTTCCCAGGAGTAAAACCCCTCTGTGCGGGAGGTTTTCTCTTTTCCAGTTTTCTCTTTTACAGTTTGATCACAAATTTGTGACAGCGGCATGTTACCCCTTAACCGCAAAAATATGACAGCGGCCGGGTAAGAGTTACGGTAATTGCTAGTTTTGAAAGGACACTACACACAATGTCTTTCACTCTCTTTGGTGCAAAAACAAACATTTAGAATTAAGAAGGAGCAGGCCAAGGGGATAGAACACATATAACATATTTCTGCCGCAAAGGCATTCAATATCATGTGGCAATATTTGAACACAGTGAAAAAAATAATTAAAAATTTTCAGAGGCTACTTTTCGAACACATTGGCCAATTTGCCTACAATTTTACATTGTGTCCATGGGAATTTGGGTGGTTCTTTTAACATTTTCCAGGGCTGTTACAAGCATTTTTTGGGGAAAATCGCCAACAGCCCCCATGTATTTTTTCCCCGTTTGATGTGTTAACCCAGTGACCCTACAGTAATTTATGACAGTCCCAAAAACAACGGCTTAAACAATGGTCACTTTCAATGTAAGCGAAAGACTCAAAATAAGAAGCAATGGTCAGTAGATCGTTGGAACTGTTTCTACAACACCACATATATTCTCTTGAAATTGGCACAACTACCAATCTGAACTGATTTTGATAAATTATTTTGATATACAATCAATTCTAATTTTAGAATGATGATGCTAATTTTCCTATAGATTGTCAACAAAGCCCCAGTAAAGATTATTTTTGCTCTATAAAGGCCGTGGGCCATGTTTCATATAGCTTTTCACTAAGTGTAATTTACCATCAATAGCAACTACCATGGCAACGGGTACAATAATGAGAGCTCATTGGCTGTTGCCATGGCAGTTACCATTGACAGTAAATGAAAACCTTTACCCGTTAAGATGGCCCTGAAGTGGTATGTGAAAATGCTCACATAGGAAAAATGTTATCCTTACTTTAGCTTTGCTCCTATATTGTATTCTGAAATCTTTCCTTACTCTCATCCTAAATCCACTCTAAATCTTTACTTCGAACGTTTTACAAGTAGATTTAGGTAAATGATTAGGAGAGCAGTCCCATGTCCTAAGTCATTCATAGCATACACACATCAACGAGCAGCACTCATATGCTAAGGGGCGCGTACATGATTGATGTGCACATACATACTTGCGTGTCCACATAGTTAGGAAGAAACCTAGAGGAAAGTCCTGATAAGATTCCTTGATTGTGATTGGCTCTTCATAAATCACACACTTCCCTCCATTGGCTAAGAAATGGGCACTGGGCATGGTCAAACTCTCCCGAATTTGCATTAAGAGCGTCCTAGGTGGACATTCCGGACTGCCAATTTGGCTTGTCTTAGGCACCTCCTAACTTGGAGACTTAAGAAAAAATGAATGAGAAAACTTAAAATAAAGACTTATGGGAAATCTTTGGAGGAAACTAAGGAATTTGGGAATGCCACCCTTGGTCATGAGTGGTCAATAAAATGATGTTTAATGGAAAGGAGAAAGTGATCATGACTAACCACAGATGATGAAGAGGACAACGGTGGCCACGAAGACGCAGCCAAAGAAGAGGAGTGTGTCCACCACTCCTTGGACTTCCAACTTGGTGAAGAAATAGTGGACGCAGTAGAGGAAGAAGTAGATCGCCACTGATCCACCCGTCAGGAATGCATGCCACCACCAGGCAGTCTGGAAAAAATGTTAAAAGGATCTAATTGAATCTGTTTCATATGCAATAATAATAATAATGATATTCAGTATTCAAATAGTGCCTAATATGAAACAGTAAAATTTCTAAGTATATTCTAATATCATTCCCCTGTATCGAGGTCATTGGACACTTGTAAGTCTTTGTCTCAACCCTTTGGGTACTAGACAAACTGCTATGCTAATAGATGTGTAAGTGTGTATTACCGTGAGCATCAGCCAATGGCCCAAAAATAGTTCAAGACATGGCTTGCAGCTAATAGCTGAACTGCATAGCTAATCACGAGACAAAAATGAATACAAATTTCAGAAAAACTAATATACTTATAAAAAATAATGATGTATCAATGTGAAATATGAATCAACAAACATTGCATACTTAAAAACATTTGAAACATTTAAATTTTTTGCAGTACATGTTCTACACATGTGCTGATATGTATGTTTTATTGTCGCTGCTCAATCAGATCGGGGGGGGGGGGGGGGGGGGATCTTATACCCGTCATTCTCCACTTGACATGACAGTGCTACATGAGATTTGTTCAATTTGCTAGTAAAAAAAACTGTGTAAGAACAGCATTAAATAATTCATTCACACAAGTTCCCTCACCTATTCAGTCCTCCGAGATACCTCATAATACACCCACTGTCCCCCCTGCCCCTTCTACACCCCCTCCTGTCCCCCCCCCCCCACCACCACCACCAGCACACACAACCACATTTGTCACAATTTCATTGATTGTGGACAATTGTGGACACACTGCCGACATATTTGCCATGGAGAGACTCACCCGGGAATGTAGATGCTTATAGCAGAGTATGATGGTGCATTCATAGCAGGTAATTATCATCAGAAACAGAGTCATGACCCGATAGTTCAACAGACTATGGCTGTAGCTTGTGTGGTACCTGCAGGCAGATGATGACAAACACTCACTATATTTTATTATATTTGTTTAACTGTGTATTATATTGTATATTACATTATATATTCCATTGTATTCAGCCAACTTTGTGAAATATTTTAGTGGAAATAAATAAATAAATGAATCATTCATTCAAAATAAAATACAAATAAAAAGAGAAATTTTATTCTTCACATGAAGAGTTACACTTCCAGATCTGGGCAGGTATTTAAACATAATACCAGTACTTGAGTTCAATGCAAATTGTACTTCACCCATTCTTTCCTGAGCTCGCATACATGGGGGATGGCTTTTTT
Organism: Arbacia lixula; assembly: GCA_963669155.1. Taxonomy (NCBI): domain Eukaryota; kingdom Metazoa; phylum Echinodermata; class Echinoidea; order Arbacioida; family Arbaciidae; genus Arbacia; species Arbacia lixula. The sequence goes on from OZ022585.1 coordinate 24,831,261, forward strand.
CTACTCAGATACTGAGTAGCATGACTCCCATAAAATCTCCTGTTGGAACAACAGACAACAGGCTATGAATAAACTTAAGATACCATATAGGACACAATCAAGCCTCAACCCTATGGTTCCACGGCAAAGTTTTGACATCCTTACTGGATCAGGGTTCGCAAAGCAAGAAAATCTAACAGTAAGTATCAGGTTAACCCTTATACTCCTGGGGTATTTCAAAGCTTGTTATTACCTGGGGGCATTATGCCCCCCCCCCCCAGATCTCGGCCACGGGTCGCACAATTGCCTCAAAATTTTGCACAAGCGTCAAGAATTATGTAATCTACAAACTTGTACAGCTAAATGTAGGAAAATCCTTTTATTTTTCATCTGAAACCTATAGCCTAGAGATCGGAGAACGTTGTGCGCTATGGTCCCCACAGGTCCATAGCGTGCCGATAGGGACAATACGTAGTTAAGAATATGAACATAGACTATGGTCGGGCGTGTTTCAAAGATGAACAAGGACGGTTTTCCACTTTTCCTGAAAATGTTTGTGAAGCTTTGACCGTGAAATTTCATTTACATTAGGGTAGATTGCTGATTTCTGCTGAGTTTCATGCATTTTGCAAATGGGACGGCCTGTCTTTAAATTAACAATGTAACATGAAATTCTTCAGTCAAGTTTGGTTCAAATTTGTAGTCTGCTATGAATATATTGCACATCATATTAGCCATGATTCTTTAACATCTTATAGACTTTAGTCAGCTTCTTGTAAAATACAAGGCATTAGCAATATTGTGTCTCGCCCACTTGCGAAAATAACCAGAAATATCGCGATCTCCGTTGCTACGCAAAAGAATTGTATCCTCACACAATTCTGTGCACAAGTTAGGAAGCCTTCACCAAGAGTCTTGCAAGTAAACTTTAATGTATGACCTCAAATGACCTTTGACCTTATCATGTGACCTCTTACAGCACAACAACATGCAGGTGCCCCCAGTGCATCCATCATCCAAGTTTGATTGCCATTGTAGCAACATGTGATGATTTATGTGTGATAAGAGAGTCTTGCAAGTAAACTTTAACGTATGACCTCAAATGACCTTTGACCTTATCCTGTGACCTCCAACGGTACCATAACATGAAGGTACCCCCAGTGCATCTATGACCCAAGTTAGGTTGTAATCCAAGCAACCTATGTGAAGTTATTTGTCAAAAGAGAGTCTTGCAGGTAAACTTTAACGTATGACCTCAAATGACCTTTGACCTTATCCTGTGACCTCCAACAGCACCATAACATGAAGGTACCCCCAGTGCATCTATGACCCAAGTTAGGTTGTAATCCAAGCAACCTATGTGAAGTTATTTGTCAAAAGAGAGTCTTGCAGGTAAACTTTAACGTATGACCTCAAATGACCTTTGACCTTATCCTGTGACCTCCAACGGTACCATAACATGAAGGTACCCCCAGTGCATCTATGACCCAAGTTAGGTTGTAATCCAAGCAACCCATGTGAAGTTATTTGTCAAAAGAGAGTCTTGCAGGTAAACTTTAACGTCTGACCTCAAATGACCTTTGACCTTATCCTGTGACCTCCAACGGTACCATAACATGAAGGTACCCCCAGTGCATCTATGACCCAAGTTAGGTTGTAATCCAAGCAACCTATGTGAAGTTATTTGTCAAAAGAGAGTCTTGCAGGTAAACTTTAACATAGAAAAAGAGAGTCTTGCACATACTCTTTAATATATGACCTCAAATGACCTTTGACATCATCACATGACCTCTGACAACACCATAACATGAAGATACCCCTAGTGCTTCTATCAAACAAGTGTGGCTGCCATTGCTGTAACAGTTGCCAAGTTATGGATCATAAGAGAGTCTTGCAGGTAAACTTTAACATTTGTGACGGACGACGGACGACGGACGGACGACGGACGACGGACGGACGACGGACGGACGACGGACGGACGCCATTTGGATCCCTTAGTCTCGCCTTCACCTCCGGTGGGCGAGACAATAACACAATATCCAAGGCTATTTGGGAATTAAACAAAAGTTCTTTTTAAGCAATGAAAAGATTTGGCAAACGCTCAAATGACCTAAAACAGGTAAATCTCTTGATTGTGTTAACCATTTCTTATGATCTAATTGTCCAATCAGATAGCAGCTGTTGAGGGATCTGAGCCCTATCCCTGTTTTCTCTTAGTTGTGCTTACACCAAGGTGTTGAGGAGGAAGAAGAGTTGAATAAAGATGGTGCCGAAGGGAAGGAGGCCTCCTAGCACAAGGCCTGTCAGCCAATGGTTGAAACAACTCCTCTGGATCCGTTCAGGCGACTCATTGGACCTCACAGGTATCTTATTCCGCTGTAAACCAATAACACAGAGGTTTTGATATAAATATTTCATGTGTTCCTGGAGCAGTCTTCATATACTTATACAGATTAGATGGTAGTATGTGTAAGTTTGTATATTTTCACTCAACAACAAAAAATACACATTATAATTGGAAATATTTACAATATTCAACAAACAAATCAATAACAAAAAGACAACAAATACATCAAAATTGATTGAAGGCATCAGCAAAAAATCAATGGTAACATGATGTTCATAACCAGACACACAAAAACATATACAGCCAAACTACTGATAATATTAACCCATATACTACAAGATATTTAGACCAGTGTTCGCAGCCTAAAAAAAGTTTTGACCTACCTAGCCACTAAACTATACGCTATTGATAATGAAAGGGTGAATTTCGATATTCGCCGATGCATGCCATGACTGAAACATTGCCATTTTGTGTCTACTGGAGATAATGCATTGTGTCATACTGGCGACTCACCTTCGGCACCGGTGACACGAGGCCATCACAATAACCAAGGAATACAAACGGTGTGGACAGGGAGAACCAGAGACCGATCCCAGCCAGGAGAGAAGTCGGTGTGATAGCCATAGGGCTACGCTCTGACCACAGCAGGTAGTTCAGCCCCATGCCGATGAGTGCCATAAATCCAGGAATCAGGCCAACGGTCAACAGTGCGTTGGCCTTCCAGCGCTTCCCACCAAAGACTGTAATAATTATAAAAGTCAGGGATAGTATTCTGAAAATTCACATAGATATCAATTTCATCTCATCTAAGATAAAAAAAGTCCCTAAAATATGTTATCTTTGGTATTCCCTAACACATGTTAGGACGATTTTAACCAATATCAATGAGCGCATGGCCTGCGCTCCTTTCTCCTGAGTCAGCCAGTCATGAACATCCTATCAGAGCTTTTGCAAATACATTACCATCATCAAGTTGATGATCTGACGCCAAAGAAAGATATCAATGCATGATTTCATGACTTTTTTCTTTGTAGTCTTGGGCAAATTTTGGGACCAAAATTGCGACAACCGTGCATACTGACATTGCGACATTGCATCATTTTCGCCAGACAATGTCATCGCAAAATCTGCTATTTTTGTGATTTGTGTACAAACACAATAAGTGTCTTCTTTCGTTTAATTCACACACACCAAAAAAATAATTCTAATCGTTTCCATTAATTGATTCTGGTCTTTTTATAGCTCAATTGTTGTGTGTTAGGAGTTCTAATTAACAAAACAATAACAAAGAAAACAGAGGGGAAAATGTGGCTTTCCCAATATTCTTCTGTTACAAACTTAACAATCAACTTATAAAAAAGCTGCATGCGTAAAATATCTACTTTCTATCCATCATATAGGCAAATTGGAAATATGTGTATAAATTTGCATATTAATTAATAATTTAATTTAATTAAAAAAAACTGCCTATGAAAACTTAGAGATTGCGTCACAAGTGATGTATATGCTGAATTTTGTGGCCATTGTGCATTCCATTGCTGAGATTAGAGTGGGGGGGGGGGGGGTGGCATTATGCCCCCTCCGCCCCAGTAATAGGCAGACTTCAAATACCCCGGCCTGATAAGGGTTTAGACCTGCCCCCTTTTCAGCCCTGATATCACAGTCTCCAGGTGATAGTCTGCGTTTTTTGTTTGGTGAATTTGCATTAGTGACGAGTTCTGCTATCACAATGATTGATTTAGAGAGAGAGGGGGGGGGGGAGAGAGAGAGGAGGGACAGAGGAGGGAGGGGGAGAGAGAGGGGAGAGAGAGAGAGAAAAAAAAAAAACTAGAGCAATTCGACTGCCACGCAGTCGATAAATATGCCTCCGCCTCTTTGCTATTCTCAGAAAATGTGTACGTTTGGTGGGCAATGTACCATTGCTCCTATGTGAAATGAAAATATCACATTCTGTTTTTTCTAGTTTAGCCAAGTTTGGCAATGTTCATTGACTTTTGACCTCTTCCTTCTTTGACTTTCAATCTATCCAGTCTGTCTAAATCCATCCCTGTATCAAGTTTGTTTAAAATTAGCCAATTTTGGGTGAAGTTAATTGACCTTTGACCTTTTAGGAATTTTACCCAAACTTCACCAGTCTACCTCCATGAAGTGATACATCTCTGTACTCTGTTTGGTTTGAATTGAATCATTAGTATTGGATTCAATGTGAAAAATATCTATTTGGGGGCATTTCTTAGCCAATTTTGGCAAAGTTCATTGACCTTTGATCCCTGGCCTTTGAGAAATTTCACCAAAAATGCCATCAGTCTAGTAGTGATCCATCTTTGCACCATGTTTGGTAGGTATTGCTATATCGGATTTGGATATATTTTGAAAATTATCACTTTGGGGGCAATTTTTAGCTAATTTTTGGCAAAGTTCATTGACCTTTGACCTTTGAACTAGGAGTTTTACCCAAACTTTCACCAGTCTACCCCCAAGTAGTGATCCATCATTTCACTATGTTTGGTTGGCACTGCACCATTGGATTTTGATTTATTGTGAAAAAGTTTGGGGCAATTTCTAGCCAATTTTGGCAAAGTTCATTGACCTTTGACCTCTGAATTTTCAGGAATTTTACCAAAAATGTCACCAGTCTATCCCCAAGTAGGGATCTATCTTTGTACCATGTTTAATGAGAATTGCATCCTTGGATTTGGATTTATTGTGAAAAAGGTCAATTTTTGGCAAATTTCCAAAAATTTCATTGACCTTTGACCTCTGACCTTTCAGGAATTTTACCAAGAATGTCACCAGTCTATCCCTAAGTAGTGATCCATCTTTGTACCATGTTTAATGAGAATTGCATCCTTGGATTTGGATTTATTGTGGAAAAGTTCATTTTTGGGCAATTTTTACAAAAGTTCATTGACCTTTGACCTCAATCGGATTTGACCCCAATTTTACACACTTCATTAGTTTCATGCAATACATACATGTACCAAGTTTGAAGCAAATCTGCTTAACGGTTCTCAAGATATTGCCCAAACGGATTCGGGACGGACGGACGGACGGACGGACGGACTTACGGACAGACGGACGGACGGACGGGCGGACGGACAACCCGAAAACATAATGCCTCCGGCCACTTCGTGGCGGAGGCATAAAAAGAGAGAGAGAGAGAGAGAGAGAGGGGGGGGGGGGGGGGTGAGAGGGGGAGAGAGAGGAGAGAGAGAGTAGAGAGGGGGAGAGAGAGAGAGAGAGAGAGGGGGTGGGGGAGAGAGATAGGGGAAAGATCGGAGAGAATGTCATACTCACGTTTGTACCAGCGAGCTGATTCACTTCCAAAACTGAATTGCCAAATAAGGCAGTAAACTGCGAAACTCTTTCTAAGAAAGCTTTCACTTTGAGGTCTGACGGTCGCAAGGATCACCATCGCTGTTTTTAAAGAAAAGGACACCCCATATCAAACATCTTATTACACAGTACACATTTTTTTAAGACGAACACATCCTTGACAAAACTGGAAAAAAGTTTGCAAGAGCAAGACAAATATTCCACTGATAGAGTTGTGACCTCTATCATCAACTGACTTACAAAAGTACATACGCCCTCGTTGATTCAATCAACACAATGTTTGTACTCACTGAAAGCAAGTGCGAGGAGCCAAAACATATGAGTGCCAGTAGAGACAAGGACTGATAGCAGCATCCTGCAGCTTGGCTGCTGAAACAGACCCGCATGCCTCCATGCAATACCTGTTTGCCCATCATTCTGCAAGGAAATAATGTGCTATTTAGAAATGTTTGTGTGCTATATCCCTGACATGTACAACATTTTCATACATTGTTTTTAAATTCATATCTTTCTATAAACATTCTACAACAGGTTTTCTTGATTTTATATACTTTGTGATGAAAAAGTTTTATTAGGGCAAGGATGTTGAAATGGATATCCACCCTTTGAACGAGGTTTGATGCCACTATGACTTATTCACGACCGACATCTTGTCCACCTGGATTTTACAAAATCATTCATACATTTCAACTTTCGCTGATGAACTGGCAGTTTTGTCATGTAGTGCTTATAATGTTAAGTGTTGCAAAGTGCTTGTTATGTAGTTAATGGGGACAATTTTATACTTTCCTAGATGAAAATACTAGTTTGGTTGCGGCTGGACACGTTTTGGGGGTAAATCATTTTTTAAGGAATATGATGCGGAACAGCATGAAATCAAATCTTAAGTACTGCAACTTGATATCACGTTTACAGCCTTTTTACCTTATTGTTACAATATTCCTTGATGAAATCTTTATAAATGCATTGTAAGTATTACAATGTTACAACTCCGCAAACAATTTTGGCAATTATATTACTCTAAAGTCTTTTGTGGATTTCCATGTTTATGTGTCAAATCCAGGCAAAAATTATCCAGAGAATCGGCAGCATTGAACATGGGATCAAAGAGAAAATCTTTGGAAAGATTTCTTTGATCTCCGGCGGTATCAGTATCGTGTACAGCGCCATCTCGATACCGATACCGCCGGAGATCAAAGAAATCTTTCCAAAGATTTTTTCTTTGATCCCATGTTCAATGCTGCCGATTCTCTGGATAATAATTAATAGCAGCTCCCATCTAACAGAGTTTCTGAGTTCGATACTTAGCGGTATCTTTGAGGTGTCTCAGACAAATACTAGTCCTGGTGCTTTCTTAGTACTGGTAATTTGCTGGTGATGTGATTGTGATCGTATTACCAGTGCGTCAATTGTGTCGGGCTATCAAAGCCATCTATTTTGTTGTCACACAATGCATAGTCCCATACATGTCTATAACATGTTGGTTTTAAAGACCCGACTTTTGCTAACGCCGTGTATAAGCCGCACCTGGATTTATCAGGATTTTCAAGGGAAAAACCCTGCGGCTTATACGGCAGTCAGTACGGTATGTGGGGTACTTCATTTCAATCTTAAAAAATACTTTTGTCACATGAAAAGAAAATCACAATAATTACTGTGACAGAGAATAGTGTAGAAATCGGTGAATTGGGCAGTTCCGGATTCAGTTGCTAATACATGTATACATACCCATACGTTGCATATAGCAACGCAGGCTTTTGTGTCACACGCACACGATTATACTACCATTGACACTCCAGCTGACTGTATTTCTAAAGGGCGCACTATTCTAGGAGATAACTTAGAGCAAAAGAAGATGTTTAAGGGGTCTGCATACTTGTGGAGTTCTCCATTCCGGGTCCTGTAAGATGTGTCTTGGGGAGCGGGAGAATTCCCGATTTCTCAATACAATCACAGCCAAGACCCCAGTCAGGAATAGGATTATCACCAGAGAGTTCATGGCACTGCGTGGGATATAACAGAGAGATGGAGAGAGAGAGATGGAGGGAAAAGGGGAAGGTGGCAGAGGGAAAGAGGCAGGGGGAGGGGTTGGGAAGTGTGGAGAAGGGGGAGGGAAGGGGTGGAGAAGGGATGGGGAATGGGTGGGGAAGGGGTGGAGAAGGGGTGAGGAAGGGGTTGGGAAGGGGTGGAGAAGGAGTGGAGAAGGGATGAGAAAGGGGTGGAGAAGGGATGGAGAATGGGTGGAGAAGGGCTGGCGAAGGGGTACGGAAGGGGTGGAGAAGGGGTGGAGAAGGGATGAGGAAGGGGTTGAGAAGGGGTGAGAAGGGTGGAGAAGGGATGGGGAAGGGGTAGGGAAGGGGTGGAGAAGGGGTGGAGAACGGATGAGGAAGGGGTGGAGAAGGGGTGAGAAGGGTGGAGAAGGGGTGGGGAAGGGGTACGGAAGGGGTGGAGAAGGGGTGGAGAAGGGGTAGGGAAGGGGTGGGGAAAGGGTGAGGAAGGGATAGGGAAGGGGTGGGGAAGGGGTGGAGAAGGGGTGGGGAAGGGGTAGGGAAGGGGTGGAGAAGGGGTGGGGAAGGGAAGGGGTCGAGAAGGGATGAGGAAGGGGTGGAGAAGGGGTGGAGAAGGGGTGAGAAGGGTGGAAAAGGGAAGGGGTGGGAAGGGATGGAGAAGGGAAGGGGTGGAGAAGGGGTGAGAAGGGTGGAGAAGGGGTTGGGAAGGGATGAGGAAGGGGTGAGGAAGGGGTGGAGAAGGGGTTGGGAAGGGGTGGAGAAGGGGTTGGGAAGGGGTGGAGAAGGGGTTGGGAAGGGGTGGGGAAGGGGTTGGGAAGGGGTGGAGAAGGGGTTGGGAAGGGGTGGGTAAGGGGTTGGGAAGGGGAGGAGAAGGGGTTGGGAAGGGGTGGAGAAGGGGTGGAGAAGGGGTGGGGAAGGGGTGGGGGAGGGGTGGAGAAGGGGTGGGGAAAGGGTGGGGAAGGGGTAGGGAAGTTGCGGGGAAGGGGTATAGAAGGGTGGGGCAAAAAAGGCCCAGAGTAGACAAGAAAGATGAACAGATAGGTGGAGAATTTAAAGAGACAGAGAAACAATAAAAACAAGAAAGGTATTTGTTTCGTTATAGTTTATAGATAAAAGAAAAATCATTTAGCTAGAAAAGTCCAGTGAATTGCTTCTTCACTTTTAAAGTTTAAAAGGTTGCAACAGTACTCAATAAAAGGTCAAAACAACATTTGTGTGGAGATATAATAAAAAGGAAGAAGAGGTACAGAAATCTGGTATAGAGGTTGGTATGACCAATAAAACACCACTAAAGAATGAGTCGTTTCATCTAACATGATGGCTGACCCGCACCCCTTTTAATACAAAAACATGTGCTGTGATTTCAACCCTTTCAGCATGTTGCCAATTTTAAGATTGAGTGATCATATGAAAATTATCTGGCATTGAAAAATGATTACTAATTCATCTTGAGCAGAGATGTACGTTGACGTTCATTATGCATCTTTTATAATTTCTAGCAGTTGATATCAAAAGTTATGGTACTTTGTCCCGAATGAGTTTATATGGTGTAAAGGGTCTTTCCCATTTCGGAGACTGAATTAAGTGGGATGTTACAATTAGAGTCCTGAGGCCATATTCATGACACCTTACTAGCCTAGTCGATTAATAAAAAGGCATGTAGCTGAAATCACTTTACTTACATGTTTAGTTAGATGTTTTATGAACATGGTTCCTGATCGCTGGATACAAGAACATGTTATGTACACATATGTGCACCATCTCCACTCCTTGGGGAGTATTCCTTGCCCGCTGCATTATATCGGCCCTGGGTCAATATCACTCACATAATCGTCCACCTCAATCTTACCAGGTACCCATTTACACTCCTGGGAGAGCAGCAATGCGGATAAGGTATCTTGCCAAAGGACACAAGTGATATGGGTGGGATTGAACCTGGGACCTTGAGATTTTCAGTCACAGTTCACAACCACGACACTAAAAGTGGAATAAGCTGAAAGAAGGAAAAGCATGAGGGTGGTATCCCAAAATGTTCACTTAGAAGAAATCTTATCCTCTGTCTAGATTATTTTGGTTTTCCAAAATCTCTTCCTAACTCCCCTCCCAAGTGTCTTCCTAATTTTATACAAAATAATACAAATTAGAAAGTGGATTGGTATTCCAGAATGCGCGTATGAGAGGATTTAGGAGAGTATTCAGGAAAATACTTGAGAGAGACATCCTCTTCCTAGCCATTCATAACACACGCAAACAAAACGAGCGCGGGCTGAAACGCCCTCCAGAGGTTGTCCAAATGCGTGGCCGTTTTTGGCCGGTTTTGGTATTTTGGCATTTTGAGCGGTTACAGTGAAAAAGAGACCGCGCACGGGCCGGCTGTTTTCCCACCGTAAACAGGGTTTTAGGCTCGGCATGTCCTAACTTGGGAACTGAGGAGGGATTTCGGGATACCACCCCCAACTCTGCCCTCCCCTATGTAGTCCACAGAGATACCTCATAATACACCCAGTGTCCCCCCTGCCCCTTCTACACCCCCCTCCTGTCCCCTGATGTCCCCCCCCCCCCCCCCTGAGTTCCAGAAGACTCACCTAAACCACATGATGTTGGCGTGGTCTTGCATCTTGGAGTCTTCATTAGACCTGTATGGCTATAAACAAAAAAAGAGAAATAACCCTATGGTTTATTTACAATATCGCAAATCCATGTTACACCAAAACATCACCGTATGCAACGCTGTCAACTTTTCAGTCAAATTTGTTGACCTCTTGTAATCCGGCACATATTGCTTTGTGTCAGTGCAAGGAACCCCCTCTTTTAGTACAGAAGTTCTCAGTTCTATTAAAGTCATCTTCCCAAACATCTCATACATCTTACAGTATAGTAGCAAATATAAGACAAATTTCTGTGGGAAAGTGGGTTACCATAAAGGTGTCAATGATAGTGCGACTGTTTGCGCTGATATAAATGACAGTGCTCAGTTCATCACTTCACCCGTCAAAAATGTGAAAAGTGTTAAAGTGCCACAAGCGGTGATATTTTTATAGTTATTTGCGATATTGAGGAAGGAAGATTCTTGCATGGTGAGAACTAGAATGATGAGTTTCACGGTTGTTGTTCTAGTTGTTGGAAGGACTGGCGGGTCATTCTTCTAGAAAGACCAGCTCAGAGAGCATGGCCACCATATCCATGGCAACGGCATGACTGACAAAGAGTGCCACTTACCACAAAGGTGACGGAGTAGGTGAAGGTGATGTCCTCCTCCTCCTCCCTCTCCTGGAGCTCATACCATCCATAGTGCTTGCTGACTCCCTCGCCAATAATGGCCATTGGTTCATAGCTCTCCACATCACGCCCACATTTCCCTTCCTTGTTATGCTTTATGCTGAATCAGAGAATGGCACAGGCATACACGTACAAGTTTAAATTCAATGTCAGCCTGTTAAGTTATCCAATTTTCTCAGACTATTGTACTTGAATCTCCTGAAGAGCTACTTACGTTTCATAATCCCTCATAATGTACAAGCATGTAATCATATACATGATTAAAAGAAGTATTGGGAATAATGCGTAGGATCTATGATGCATAATTTAATAGACAATTAGAGATTGCTTTGAGGGACATGAGCCATGTTGCATTTGGGTTTCTAATTATTCTAACTTACCATCAATGGTAAGTCATTTTTGCACCTGTTGCCATGGCAGTTACCATTGACGGTAAGTTAAAGTAATTGAAAACCTATATGCAACATGACCATGGTTAAAACTATAGGCACTGACAGAGACTTGGGATCCATGTACCATACCTTTGGGGTTTAATCGTGATTGACTCAATTGCATTGATGCCAGCTCTCCCATACAAAGGATAGTACTTGATTGTAATGTCCACATGGTTGAAGACATAGAAATGATCAGGAAGGTCAAAGTGAGGCTGTAAACAGAATGACAAAAGATGGAGTAGAGACCAATAGAACATTTTTGTAATGTATTCACAACTTTCCCCCCAACAGCGTAGTAACGCGTTATTGCATTCACCTGTATCTTGTCATTCAGATTCAATGGATGGAATGCACTTTGAATCTATTAGTTGTTGCTACTCGGACAAACCTCGGACAAGCTTTGGGGTTCCCAGTGGTAACGTATTGTTTGAACAGCGTGAATAAAATTTGCATACATAACGAAAAAGGTCTATTCAGAAACAGAGCTTCCCAGATGGTATCTAAGACAGTGTTCTTTCTTCAATGTCTGGTGGAGATGTCCAATTAATATTACCTTATCATTTGTCCATTTTAGAGACAACACAACATACAGTGACATTGATTTTTGAAAAGTATTCAATTTTGTGTAAATTATAATTTATGCAAATTAGATGCATATTTTACAAATGAGTTCATATTTCATTTAAAAAAGGCATGAGAATCTTTTTTTTTTATTTACAAAGGAGCATCACGAACAATATCATGTTATAAGATAATGAAATTACAAATCATTTCTTATGTATTTTATTGCTTTTGTAAACTTCCTAAGCATTCTATTTAGGTTTTTTTTTCCACAATTATTTGCTTCAGATATGTATTTTAATAAGTTTCAAGAACATTGGCACCAAGAAAAAGGCCCAGAAGGCACTGTTAACAATGATATACATGTACAGCAGGATAGAAAAAGCAGTATTTTGTACACAAACCTATGCAAAATCTCACTTTTTGTCAGATATTGGTCCAACATGCGATTACTTAATGTTGCGTAACCTCTGAACGGATTGTCCGATTTTTCCAAACTTGGTCTCAAAAATTACCAAAAACTTCAAAAGAAAAAGTCATGTGCAGTGGTTGCGCGTCAATTGTGGATTTTGTACGGGGGGGGGGGGGGGGGGGGGGGTGGGGCTGTCATTATGATACTTCATATTAGCCACATCAAGCTGGACATTTGTGTGTAAGACTTACATCAATGACACATGCATCATGGCGGTTACCATCCTTGTCCACATAACAGCCGACTGGAAAGCCGGGGTTGCAGTATTTTGAGCCACCCTGTATGTCATAGCACCATGACACAGGCAGATCAGCAAGTGTCCTGTATACAAGTAACGTTTGAAGAAAATACAGAGAGAAACTGAGCCCATCAAGGATATCAGGAAGCTAAGGTTTTCATGCACCCAGCGATGTATCTTTTTCACTTAAATTTTTGGACAGCTTAGAGTGCATATATACATATATTTAACGAATGTTGTTTCATAACTTAGGAGAGCTGGGAATACATTGTAAGTAGATGTCAAACATATCTGCAGGTGCTGGTAAATACATTCTTAAAAATAAACTTAATATCAAAATTAAGGGGAAAAAATGAATAAAAAAACATGCAATTTTTCTCCATATTTTACACTTTCATGCACACAGAATGTTCTAAAATATCAACCCTTTCAAACAAATTATGATGTCTCTATTGACTTGCTATTTGTCTCAAATCAACGTTTCTTATGAACAGCCACTATGAGAGGGTGATGGGTGTGTTGAGGGGGCGGGGCGGAGCAGTGATTAAAAGAGGAGTAGAGGATCATGCCTGCAAACAAATGCCTGGCCTTTATAAACTCCTATAAACTCGACTCTGAATAAAAAGCTACATTCTAACAATGCATCTTTTTTTAAGATTGACAATGATGTATCTTATTTCAAACACTCCAAGCAGTCGACCGAGTCACATACCAAAATGCTGATTCTCAGATGAAAAGTATTTCTAAAAGCGTCACAGGAGAGGGAATATCACGTACCAGTATTGAAGGTAGTTCATCCGCATGGCTTGTTTCAAGGACTCCAGTTCATGGTTTCCTCCATCCCTCTCATATGGGTAGTGTTTGGTGCAGACTTTGACGCAGGAGGCGTTATGGCCAAAGGCAAAGGTGTAAGGAGTTGAGACAGCCTCCTGCCCCTCAAAGAGATCCTGGATAAAGCTCTCTGAAGGATGTTGCTCCACTGCTGCCTGACAGAAGCCAAACCTACTACGGCAAAATCCAAAAATTAATAGAATTCAACTTGGTTTTTCCCTTGGCATTAGCACCATTATGAACATACTAATAAGAGGTGAGAAAGGGTAAAAACAAGTGGAGGAGACCTGTCCAGTAACCATGAAGCCCAGTAGCAAAACATTTCAGACAAAACTAGAGCAATTCGACTGCCACACAGTCAAGAAAATATGCCTCCACCTCTTTGCTAGCTCTATTTAAATTTATTCTCTGAAAATGTGTATGTTTGATGGGCAATGTACTATATTTTCCTATGTGAAATGAAAATATCATATTCTGTTTTTCCATGTTTAGCCAAGTTTGGCAATGTTCATTGACCTTTGACCTTTGACTGCTTTGACTTCCAATCCAACCAGTCTGTCTAAATCCATCCTTGCATCAAGTTTGTTCAACATTAGCAAATTTTAAACAAACTGTGAAGTTCATTGACATTTGACCTTTCAGAGATTTTACCTGAACTTTCACCAGTATACCTCCATGAAGTGATACATCTCTGTACCAAGTTTGGTATAAATTGAATCATTATATTTGGATTCAATGTGAAAAATATCAATTTTGGGAAAAGTTTTAGGTAATTTTGGCAAAGTTCATTAACCTTTGACCTCTGACCATTGAGAAATTTCACCAACAATGTCATCAGTCTATTCCCAAGTAGTCATCCATCTTTGCACCATGTTTGGTTGGTATTGCACTATTAGATTTGGATTTATTTTGAAAAATATCACTTTGGGGCAATTTTTAGCTTATTGGCCAATAGCCAATTTTTTGGCAAAGTTCATTGACCTTTGACCTTTTAGGAATTTTCCCCAAACTTTCACTAGTCTACCTCCATGAAGTGCTACATCTCTGTACCATGTTTGGCTAGAATTGCACCATTGAATTTGAATTTGCGTTTATTGTGGAAAATATCAATTTTGGGGCACTTTTTAGCCAATTTTTGCAAAGTCCATTGATCTTGACCTCTGGCTTTCCAGGAATTTCACAAAAAAATGGATTTTAGTGTCATTCAGTTACCAAGCTCACTGACATGCACGAATTGTTAATTAAAAAGGTTGTGTTGAAAAAGAATAGCACTTCTTGTAGATTCTGTTTTGCATTAATTTGAAAGTCTAAAATCTGAGTCTGGCTGTCATTCTGTTTCCATGAAACTTCCCTACTCTGAATATTGCTCTTGCATGAAAGTTCACTGTGTGAGCACCATCCGTTACTTACTGATTGTAGCCATACGGCACAAGTCTTCTCCCTGAATGCAGATGATTGGCAAAGAGCGTGATGTTAGTCTGTAAAAAAAAAAATCAAAGAAATAGCTTGAAAAACTACAGGTAATCACCACTTTGAATTTTGACTGAGCACCATAAGAATCATACAACAGCAGGTAAAAGTACATGAAGGTCCATACATGTGTACAAACATACAGTGTCTTTACATATGCGCAGTTCCAGCATTACAGACATAACATTTCAGAAGATTTGGGCAATTTTTAGCCACATTTTTGTTCATTGACTTTTCAGGAGATTTTACCCAAAATATCATCAATCTACCTCTATGTGGTGATCCATCATACCATGTTTGGTTGGAATTGGATTATTGGATTTTGATTTATTGTGAAAAGTATACAATTGGGGCAAATTTTGGAAGAGTTCATTGGGCTTTGACCTTTCAGGGATATTATCAATTATGCCAGCAATCTCCCTCCATGAAGTGATTCATCTCTGTACCATGTTTGGTTTGAATTGCATCATCGGATTCAGATTGATTGTGAAAAATATAAATTTGGGGCATATTTTGGTAGCGTTCATTGACCTTTGACCTTTCAGGGAACTTACCAAAGATGTCATCAGTCTACCTCCAAGTAGTGATCCATCTTTGTACCTTGTTTGGTTGGAATTGCATTATATTGTGAAAAATGACAATTTTTGGCAATTCTTTACAAAATTCATACCTTTGACCTCAATCAGAATTGACCCCTATTTTACACAGCTCATTAGTTTCATGCAATGCACACATGTACAAGTTTGATGTGAATCTGGTAAACAGTTTTCAAGATATTGCGGAATGGGTGGACCGTGGACGGACAGACTACCCGAAAACATGCCACCGGCCACTTTGTGGCAGCGGCATTCATTTTTATTTTCTGAATTGGGTCAATCTTTTTTTATTAAATCATTTTGCTATGACCTTTCCGAAGTACATTCCCATATTAAAACAAAGTTGTTTCTTGATTTTCATTTTTTCTCCCTTGGGCAACATTTTTCACGGAATTGCCCACACATCTTAGGAAGAAAGCATGAATGAGTGCAACTTTCACAGAGACAGTAGATCTCTCGATCTTGCTACTCACACATGATGACATTGACAAAGAGTACAATGACAATGCATGTCAATAAGCCACTTCGTAATTACAATTTGCACATGAGCAGATTATTGCTGGTAGTGCATGACCTCAGGTCAATTTCACTACTCACGGAATAAAATGGGAATTCATCAGATAGTCGACCACATTTCAATTTATTATCATGCAAATATGGCAACAGCTATTCAGTTCTGAGACTTAGTGAAAGAATATTCTACCATGTGCACCTGCTTCTATTGTTGTTCTGGGCATACTGTAAAATGTCTTTACATCCATCATCCAACACAGCTTCATGGAACAATCCCAGTTAGGAGTCTATTAGTATTTATTCAGTGGATTGTCCGACCATGGTGTAAAGAAGCAGGACGATCCTGAGGTACATAGTTCCCAGGAAAAGTCTCAAGAGTATCTCGGGAATCTAGATTGTATGAAGTGACATCACCAAATGGTGGAATCCTGAGAAGGAACAGGTCAGGACATGCAAACTGCCAAGCCACTAACGAAAGCAGAACTTCACCTTCGCAATGGAAGATGAATTATAAGCTAGAGCGAACAACAAACGCCATTCAAAGATGACGAGTTCGGACGGCAACAAGCACCAACACAAACCATACACCACACGATATGGACGTCAGATCAGTCACCAAGCTCGCTAGAGAGTTCATACCTAGCTATGAAGCCTTGTCACATATTCAACCTTTATAAGGTGCTGTATGTAAATAGTTTGAAGTTCAAGTAAAGAACAAGAGTCCCATCGACACTGCCAAGAAGCATGGTAACTGTTGAGTTTGTGTTGTATAAATGTACAACCTATACATTACAGAAGTTTTACTTACGCATGATTGTTGATAAGTTGAATACATACCGGTAAGCAATGTAGCCTGAAATGGTATTTGAAATGTTGTACAAATGTTATGCATAACCATAAAGAAATAACTCCATACAAGAACTGCAAGATATCAGATGGAACTGACAAACAGCAACAAAACTTGTACTCGGCAAAAACGTTGTAAAAAGGAAAATGTTTTATTGGAATGAAACAAACATTTGCAATATATACATGTACAAGCAAACTTGAAAACTATGCAGTGACACCCAAAAAGATGGCAACCTCCTTCAAGAAGACTTGGATGAAGTAGTGAAGTGGTCACAGTGATAAGTGATCCACTATGGGAAACACAACCAAAAGTTCACCCTCACAATGGAAAGTAGTGATGGTAGGAAAGTAGTGTCATCTGGTGAAGAATCAATCTGGTGAGAAAGATTTGGGAGTGCTGTTTGATACAGATCTGTCCTTTTGTCCTCATGTAACTGATGTAGCTAAAAGAGCTAACATGAAACTATAGGTAGGAATCATCAAAAAATCTTTTTTCATCACTTAGCACAAATGGAATTCTTCAACTCTACAAGTCAATTGTATGCCCTACACTTTAATATTGCAATTCAGTTTGGAGACCAAAACATGAGAAGAACGACATTGAAAAAGTTCAACGAGCTTCAAGACTTATGCCTGACATGAAACATCTCACTTATCCATAAAGGTTGAGGGCATTAAAGTTACCCACCTTGGAATATCGTAGACAAAGGAGTGCTCCAATTCAGAAGATCATGAATGGACTGGAAGATGGCAAGAGAGATGACCTGTTTCAAATAAATGTGGAATCCAGGACAAGAGGACACAAGCAGAAGATTAGAAAGCCCCACTGCAGTACTGATGTTCTTCTCAGTCGGAAGTATATATAATAACTGGAAAGATCTACCCGAGTCTGCAGTGAATGCATCATCAATAAACCAATTTAACACAGAGCTGGAGAAGCACTGGAGATCCCACCCAGTCAAGTACAGCCCTTACCAGCACCCAGGGTGGTCTCCAGTGTAGAAAACATGCGGTGCAAACGCCACGCGTCAGGTCCAGAAAGTGATTGTGAGCCACGTGTAAATTCACTGCACCATGCGTAAAATCAGTATCAGTCTTTTTATTCTTATTGTTTTTGTTTTCTTTGAGCCACGCGTTCCATAGTTGTGTACCACGCGTCCAGCACAGATATCTGACAAAAAGTGCCATTCTGCTTTTTTGAGCCATGCGTAAAAGATTTTCTGGTGACCACCCTGCCAGCACCAATATCAACATCAACTAAGTCTGGTTATAAGGGACACATTAACTTCAAGCCTCAACACCAAAGTATGTAAGATAGCATAATATGCTATGTATGAATTTTGTTTCCCTCGCTTTGTAACAGAAAATGTACAGAAGAGAGCCACTAAAATGATACACGGTCTCCAGCAACTTCGGTACACCGAGAGGCTACATGAGCTCAACCTCCCATCCCTAGAGTACTGGTGAAGATAGGCGACATCAGGGGAAAGAATACATGGGGGCTTGGGGCGAATTTTGCCCCCGAAATGCTTAAAAGAGCCCTGGAAAATGTTATAAAAGCCCCCTAAAATTCCCATAGACACAATATAAAATTATAGCCAAATGGCCAATGTACTCATAAAATAGCCTCCCAAAATTTTGAATTCATTTTTTTACTGGGCAACATGATACCGATTTCCAAGATAGCAAACACCATAGACTGAATTCCATACAAAGTATTCTTCCAGAGATCTCTCACATGCACAAGGGGACACAACATGAAGTTGAACAAGCAGCAAAGCGCCACCAAACTTCAGCAAGACTCTTTCAGCCAAAGAACCTGCAACAACCAACTGGAACTCCCTACCTGTAGAAGACATCAGTTGATGTATTCAAAGCCAGACTAGACAGGGTTGGGCAGGGCAGAGGTTTATGTCTGCATATTCATAAGATACTCTGAGCAATCTCTGTGCCTGATTTGTGCAATGCCAAACACAAAAATAATCTACAGTGAGCAGCCCAGTAGCAATGACAAGGCCAAAATGAATCGACGAACTGACCTGGAAGCACGACTGCCGAGAAAACAGCATTCTTCCGGTACGATGCGGGTGCCTCAAACCGGCCCCCTTGTTTTCTTTTGAATATTTTCATACCAAGATAAACAAGTAAAATTCTGAAATTTCACTCAGAAGTCAGCAAAATATTTTTGGATTGAAGATAAACGATAAACTTTCGGAGAAATTGCACTTCAAATATCGCTTGGTAAAACGTCACAAATTCACATCACTGAACCTTGAAACTGGCCTCTACCGATAATGTGCTATATCTCTGTCAATCTGATGAGTACAGTGCCGACATTTCGCCAGTATTGCGTCTCGATCATGCTCGTTCCAGTGCAGTAAAAAAATTGTGGGTAAAGTTTCAGGGATCGACATGAAAATCGCAGAAGAACAAACGCAAGTAGAAAAACAGAGATATTTTGTGGACCACTCACTATACATCTTGTAAAAGATAGAAGCTCTTGCACAAGCAAGTCATTTTATGGAACAAATGATTGCTTATGCTCTATAGCGTGAAGAGGGGAGGCACGTCATTTAATTTGATGGATATGATTCAAGCTAGTGTATGTTATGTAAATCTCTTATAAAAAGGAAGGGGGTATAATGTACAAAATATGTTATACGCACATATGTATATATTTTCACAGACATTTGGTCCGAGCCTTACTGCGACCAGGCCGCTCACGCAGTCAGCTCCCGCTGTGCGGGAGCAAGTCCCGGGGCTAGTCCGAGCCTAATAATCCTCACATCAAGCAGCATGCATATGAGGAACTGTGCCTGACTAAGCGTTACCATCGTAATACTACCAGATAACGCAACAACTACGAATATCAATATCGAGCATGACCGCAGTGATTGGTTGACCTCATTGCGTAATCTGTCTCATCTTATTCCTTGGATGCCTAAGAGTGGGCAATCCCATATACAATATGGAACCAGGCAGTATCGCACATGTACAACAACGCAATGGGAACACTGCAATACTGGTTATCTTCAGCAAAAAGTGACCTCGAAATCACTTTTTTGGACAAATTAAACAGCGAAAAAAAATTCTAGGGTCAGGGTTAGGGTCAAGGTTAGGTTTAGAATTAGGACAGGGTTACCGTTAGGTTTAGACGGTCATAAAATTAGTGGGATACCCTAGTCCCCTATTGTACGGCATTGGAGTGTTGGGCATCGAGTTAATCTAGAATTATGATGGGATGACGGATGACATAATTAGCCCTCTGCTCTGGCAATTTAAGATAGCATGCTCAGACTCAGTCTAAGCGTCTAGACTCTAGGTTCTCTCGTCTTTCTCTCTTCCACCTCTCTGATTGTATACTGTCCATATTTAAACGTACATGTACAATCACCATTTTTTGCTGGTTGTCGCATACATTTGGGTCAAACACAAATAATTGCCTTGCTTGGGCTGTGAACAAGTTGATCAACATGCAACCAAGTTTTTAAATCGTTCACATACCTGACCGTCCTCGGATGGGGACATTTGCCTTCTCATCTCAGGAGTGCAAAACACGGCGAGTGGTACTGGTTCTTGCAATAACTCATGAAGAAAAGACAAAAGCCAAAGAACGAGCAAAACATAAATGGGCACTCTCAGCATTCTCAGCAGACCTTTCTTGATGATCTTGGACTTGGTCTTGGGATCGACATCCCGCCATAATTTGTCCGATTTGGTCTTACCCTCCTTCATTCTAAAAAATCAAGGCGTCACCGCTAAGACCATAAAGACCCGATATCCGATACAAATAAAGTTTTTACATGGTACTTCTCAATCTTCAGCCCAATCCAGTAACGTTCACATGACTAAATAGCACTATTAAACAGGAACAACACCTTTTCAACTGTTCTTTCCTATACAGCTAGCTATGGAGAAGGAAAAAATGTCGGATGTACGTACTGATCTCTACGTTACGTGTATATATCGTCGATGGGTAAGTGCGCGGTGCGTACGCGGTAACAAAATACATGTATACGGTACAAGATATACTACATGTATACGGTATGCTTTGTGCGCGCGCACGCGCATACCAAGATGTGCACAGCGTAAGAATTTGGGGAAAGTCCCGAAAATAAAGATTACATCATCACTGATAACAACAACAAAAATCATACGACATAAGTTGTAAATGTCTTGAGCAACCTTCTTTTTTGTTTAAAGGGATAGTTCACCCTGAAAGTAGGTTGGTTTCAATAAAAGGAGACACATGAAAGAAACATATTAGTGAAGGTTTGACGAAAATCCATCAAAGGATAAGAAAGTTATGATCTTTTTGATTATGTGACGTCACATGCGAGGTGCTCTTTCACATAGTGTATACAATATTTTTCGAAAATGTGCATTTTCTAAAAAAATAAATAAATAAATAAAAAATTATGCATCTTTTTACCTGTGCATTTGATAAATCATCAGAAACACGTTTTTTCACACATACCAGTCCGAAAAAAAATCCTTCCGCTGTCAAAACAGAAAAAGAGCAATTTATTTAATCATTTTGTACTCAACATAACGGAGATCAACTCGCACGTGACGTCACGAAATTCATATTTCAAAATCTATTTACTTTCTTATCCTTTGACGGATTTTCGTCAAACCTTCACTAATATATTTCTGCTTTTATTGAAACCAACTTATCTTCAGGGTGATAACTATATCCTTTCAAATAAGCATGGCTAGTGATTAATATTTCTTCAGAACAGTGTCGTGTTCATGGAAATACAGGACTCCGGTGAAATTCGTGGGGACCTGATGACGTCACACAAGCACCTGAAATTGTATTTTATTTTATATTGCAAGCAAAACAGAGCAACACAGATGCCGACAAGGAGATGTTTACCAGTGCAATAATGATCTACAACAAGACAGAGAAGGAAGCCAAAATTAGTTACAACAACACACTCAAAGAGGATCTTACCAACAACAACCTTATAAGTAAGAAGTGGTGGAGAGTTGTTAACAGATTTGCTGGCACAGCAGCTCACTGTGACGAGAAAGCTCACAATCACTGCAGGGGAAAAGGCAGAAGTATTCTGTGGGACATTTACAGAGAAATGCCGTCTACCAGATGCAGATTCCATTGCCCCCATAACTTCTTCCACGGAGAGTATTACCTTCAAGCCCATGGTCGTAAATAGACTACTCTAACAACTCTCAGCTGACAAGGCAACAGGACCAGATGACATTCCTGCCAGGGTCTTGAAGATTATAGTGCAGAACTTGCAAATCCTCTCTGTAAACTTTTCCATATGTGCTTCAGGGGTATTTTTGAGTTAATGGTACACAGCAAGAGTTATACTTATTAACAAACGGGACTCAAAATCTGACCCA
The DNA here is from genome assembly GCA_963669155.1 of Arbacia lixula. Classification (NCBI taxonomy): domain Eukaryota; kingdom Metazoa; phylum Echinodermata; class Echinoidea; order Arbacioida; family Arbaciidae; genus Arbacia; species Arbacia lixula. Next base: position 24,853,545 of record OZ022585.1, read on the forward strand.
TCCAAGTACCATGCCTATCTCTCTGCTTAGTATCACCATCAAAGTTATGGGAGCAGCTGAAAATCATCAAATTACTTCAAGCTACACCTTCCAGAACAACCTGATTTCAAGCAGACAGCTTGGATCCCGTCCTGGCCACAGCAGAGTGGATCTCCTTAGTGTTCTGTCTCAGAGGTGGAACAACATTTTGGATAAGGGAGAGGAAGTTAAAGTGGTATCCCTGGACATAAAGGCAGTGAGCTTTTGACAAGCTAGCTCTGGCGCAATGGACTTCTTACCAAACTAATGTCCAAAGCTATTATTATACAAGATCATTGAAGGTTGCAATATCGGGCCAAACCTCGGCAGCTTCCTCCACCAATGCCTCGACGCTCGATCGTCCTATTGGACAACATCCAAAAGAAAGCTCTGAAGGTCGTTGGAGTCAACGAGACTACTGCTCGCACACACCTGTCCATTCCAAGTTTGGCACACAGACGCCAGGTTGCAGAAGTGTCTGTCCTCTACAAGATTGCATTCCAAGTTTGACACACAGACGCCAGGTTGCAGAAGTGTCTGTCCTCTACAAGATTCCATTCCAAGTTTGACACACAGACGCCAGGTTGCAGAAGTGTCTGTCCTCTACAAGATTCCATTCCAAGTTTGACACACAGACGCCAGGTTGCAGAAGTGTCTGTCCTCTACAACATGCACTCACAAGCCTACCCGCCTGATTGACATGCCTCCCCTGCCAATAGTAAGACGACGTGTGACTCGATCCAGCACATCCATGCCGGGTCACGCCTTATGGATAGGAGCTTCATATAATTTTATTTGGCTGTTAGAACTTGGTATAGTCTCCCGAACAAAGTTATTGCCAACATCTCTGACACTGGTCTCCAAGCCTTCAAATGCCGCATACATAGTTTCCTCCTATCAAAAATGTAACTGTTAATTTTGGGTTCAAAAGAAAATAATACTTATTTTAAATTGTGACTCTTTATTTAATTTGGGCTGCAGTGAACCATTGATTGGCCTTCTGGACCTGTAATAAGGGTATGGTGGGCTATTGCTCGCATTTTCATCCTAAGTACAAACAAAAAGAAGAAGTGAAAATTGACAATTTTAGCCATTTCCATTCAAATAATTTTTTGAAATAAAAAAATCAATAAAATGTCTTCAGTTCTTTTTGAAAGGGAAAACTTATATAAGGCATTAAAAAGCAAACAACATTCTTTTATTAAGATCTTCTGTCATATTATGCTCTCACACCGAGGATGAAAGCGGTCACCCCTTCCCTATATAGTCACACACCCGTGTACCGTTCGACCAGGGATGTGGTCGGCACGAAGATCGAGTATATCATTCCTACATAGTTTCCTCAGTTTTTCACTTCATTCTATTTGCTGATGATTCAAATATTATTGCCTCACATACAAATTTTGATAAACTTATATCAGAAACAAATGAAGAATTTCAAGATAGTCGATCGGTTTAATGCAAATGAGTTAATAGTAAACTATAAGAAAACAAATGTATTATATTTCCATGAAAATGATGTTAACATAAATTATGAATGATATCACTTTAACTGTATAAGCTCGACAGTTAAATTTCTTGGAGTAATTTTAGATGACACTTTATCCTTTGAAAATCATAGATTGTGTATTAAGAATAAGAATTAAAAGGGCATTGGTATCCTATGTCAATTACGCTTATTGTTAACAGAAAGAGAATTGTTTATGTTGTATAATTGCTTAATTTTGCCATACATACAATATTGTAATATCACTTGGGCCATTGTTGGAAAAACCTAATTAGATACTTAATAAAAACTTCAAAAGAAAGCTCTGGGAATCTGTATAAACAACTCACATTATCGAGCTCAATCACTTCCTTTATTTTTCCATTTGAAAACTCTCAATATCTATTATATTCATAACATTAGAACTGCAACATTAATGTTTTGTGTTTTTTATAATCTGTCTCTTAAACATATCTCTAAAATGTTCCTTAGTAATAATTTAATACATTATTATAACACTCGCTCAAGTAATAAATATCATTTTCATAAGGTCATTATAGCCAAACTTTGTTATACTCTGTCAGACATAATGGTCCTCGTACATGGAATGAATTATCAAATGAATTAAGAAGTTGCAGCCTACAGTTCGCATTTAACCAAACTGAAGAGATCACTGATCTCTTCATTTTCAAATCAACACATATAAAGATATACAATGTATGTGTGTGTATGTATACGTGTGTATGTATAGTAATTTTTCGGCATGTGTCAATTTTGAAAAATCACATAAATTTGTATTTAGAAGGCTACTGCTTACAAGTATATTACTTTTTGTAGCCTCCTATTTCACTATCTGTATTTATATTATCAATCAATTGATACATGACATGTATCTTATATTATTATTATTATTATTATTTTTTATGATTCTGGAAAATGAACTTGAACTTGAATGTGGGCAGTAGTATTAAATTCTCGTCGCAGATGGAGCTAGAGCATTTTTATACGCAGTCGAGATATACATATAGTCATCTTACTACAAAGCTCCTTTTAGATAAAATTATCAAAAAGAATAACAGTGATAAAATAATTACATTTGTATATGAAAGATTTTTAAAAATAATCATGTTCTTTTTGCTGAAAAAGAAAAGGGATGGGTTCTGGGTTAGCTTTTTCACCTCTCACATTTTTTTTTTCTTTGTTTTGTTCTGTATGTGTTTATATGTATATTGTGTTTCTATCTGTTTGCGTTTATGTGTTATGTGTGTTTGTTGTGTTTTATATACATGTATGAAATCTTTATTCAGATGTATCTTTTATTTTGCTAAGGCAAAAAAGAAATGTCATGTATTAACAGTTTTTGATTATTTGTGTACAAATAGTTATGTAACAATGTACATTATTTTCATTCATTTGTTATAATGATGTTTACCTCATTTATAGGTATAAGCACTTTATTATGTCATAATTTTTTGTACGAAAAATGAAGTCAGGATGTACATTATTTACATTAATTTAATATATTGATTATGGATGTGTATTCAAGTATGTATAAATATTTTATTTACTATGTATGAGAAAATGTATTATTATTTTCTGAATAAAGGCTAAAAAGCATTAAAAAAAAAAAAAAAAAAAAAAAAGAGTCTGGGATCAGAGTCCGTCCGCGCCCGAGCTTGCTGTACGTATACACGTACGACCACGGCCGTATACACAAACAATACATGTACCGGCGGCCGGAAAGCTAGTCAGAGTAGCGCATACGGGCCAAAAAAAAAAAATCCAAAGGAAACCGGAACCATTCATGATTTCTTCTAGATCAATGTTAGATACAGTGTAAAAAGATGGCACTACAGCACCAAGTTCAAAGTAAGTTCATTCATTGGTAAAAACTACAATTTCATCGTGTGCATTCTTGGTGTTAAATAAAGTGAGGGAGAAGTTGTCGCCGGTGGCTACCACGGTACCTAACCTGGAAGCTAGCCGAAGCTTCGGCTATACTTACCGCTGGACACTCGTTGAATCACGAAGTTCACGCGGCTTCACCCCTCTACCCCCCGTACTAGTCTCTCATTCAGCGACTGGGGGTGACCTTACAAAGACTTTCAGTCTTGCAATAGATCTATTGTACACATGGAAAGGATGTGTTAGTGGTTTGTACCCTCTCAGCTCAGCAGACTAAAGGACTAAGAGACTGTAACGATTCCATCTGCCTAGTCATAAATAGTTAATGTCAAACTGCGTCAGACGCATGAAGTCCTAACTCCATCTGTAGCTGCATTTCAACAAAGGGGCCACAGCCAAAGACTCCTAGTGCCATATGCCCGTACACTCATTCTGCAGAGGAGCTTCTTCCCAGATGCAGTTAGACTCTGGTCTGGAACTCGATCTCTTCCCCAGGCCGCCATCATTTGTACCTCCTTGCCAGCCTTCAAGCAAGAGGTACAGAAGATACAGCTCCGCTAAGTACCGGATGTTTTTAGCTGCAGCTGGGCCTAGTATCCACCTGTAGTTCTTTTAATGTTGAGCACTGTACATACCCACACCACATCCTCAACAGTTTGAGAATACATCTGACGGTGGCCTGAACTTATAGAGAAGAAGAAGAGAAGAAGGCGTAGATCGAAAAATCAGTCTAGGATGTTGGATCCGCTGATATTGCATCTGGCTCCTATTCGTATAATTCGGGGGAATGTCCAAAAAATGTAATTTCGATTAAAGAATGCCCCGAATGAGACGTTATTCCTGTTTACATCAGACGGAGCCTCGGAGGTAAATTCAAGTATTTCCTGGCATGAACAGAAGATAGAAAAGCATAAGTAATTAACAACTAAGTTACTACCTGCTTAAAGGGGAAGTTCACCCTGAAATTATTTTGGTTTCAATAAAAAGAGGGAAATGAAAGAAACATATGAGTGAAGGTTTGACGAAAATCGGTCAAAGAAAAAGGAAGTTATTTGATTTTAAAGTTTTGATTTTGTGACGTCACATGCGAGGTGCTCTCCCATATGTTGTGTACATTTTTTTTCGAAAATGTGCATTTTCTCACAAAGATATGCATCCTTTTACTCGTGCGTTTGATACATTATCAGAAATACGTTTTTACACACATACCTGTACGAAAAAAAATCATTCCGTTGTCGAAAACAGGGAAGAAAGCAATTTATCGACTTATTTTGTACACAACACATGGGAGAGCACCTCGCACGTGACGTCACAAAATCAAAACTTTAAAATCAAATAACTTTCTTTTCCTTTGACCGATTTTCGTCAAACCTTCACTCATATGCTTCTTTCATTTGTCTCTTTTTATTGAAACCAAAATAATTTCAGGGTGAACTTCCCCTTTAAGTATAACATCTTCATATATACCGCCAAGTAGGCCTATACTTAATATCAAACATCTGAGTAATTAACAAGTGAACCGGCTGAAACACATCTGATTTACGTATCAATGTATCAACATTCATGCATTTTACAAAATGCCAAGCACTATACCGGTACTATTTTTTTTTGCACCTTTTAACAGTATTGATAATGCTAATGCTTTTAAAATCAAAATACCTTCAATTGAGTTTCGTTTCCTTTGGGGGGGGGGGGGGGGCAATTTCACATCCTCAATACAGTTGAGAGCTGCTGTAAAATGTTTTTTTCTCATAGGTTAAATGATACACACTGCACATGGCTATGTGTGCTCATTTAATAACAAAAAACTTGACAAGTTTCACCAGCAAATTAGTTTGTTACCTGCTTTTTTCGGGCAGAGGTTTTAGTTACTGGTGCGTCTGGATTTATCGCAACCCACATTGTGAAGCAGCTACAGGAGGCTGGATATAAGGTCCGAGGGACTGTGAGGAGTCTAAGCAACCCCAAAAAGGTGGAGCCCCTCAGGAATCTCTGCCCTAGCGCCGCCCATGAGCTGGAGCTGGTGGAAGCCGATTTAACCAATGAAGAATGCTGGAAGGAGTAAGTGAAAATGACTGCTCAAAGGCAATATTTTGTTATTAGTATTACTATTATTAGTAGTAGTAGTAGTATCATCATTATTAATAGTATTATTATCATTATTTTTAGTAGTAGTAATGTCATTGTGATATCATTATCATCATTATTATCATTATTTTAAAAGTTGTTATCATTATCAATCATTGTCATTTTGTATTGAGCATTTCAATACAATATAACAACAATGAGAAATTTACTTGTGGACAAGTGTAAGGTGGTCTGTTTTGGCAAATTCATGCAAAGATAAAGCTGAGAAATGCATGGTGACACCATCCATTCATTAGAAATCAGAGGCAGTCCGCAGTGCTTAAGAAAGCTAACAGCATACCTACACTAACATTTCAGAGACTTGCCTTAATCGTCATGTGCATGGGCTACCAAAATGTAATGAGTAGTCTTTTTAGATAAAGGGGCGAGAGAAAAAGTTGGTAAAGAGAATTTTAAAGTGTCGGACATAATGGAAAGTACAAAAGAAGGAGGCAAAATCACATTGCAAAAGGAATGAAGTAATGACCCTACCCACCCCAGGATTTGAACCTGAGTTGTGTGTCTTAACCAATTCATCCACCCATCTTCCCATTCACTTGTAGAATGATTTAAAGATCGATATTGAAGCTAATTTTTGCCATGAATTTGACATCTCAAAACAGAGACTACACTTGCGATAGCTAGTGGACTCAGCTCCAACATACTCAAATTCCAGAGTAAAAGATCCAAACATAGGCGAGTTACAGCTCGTAGAAGATCGTCATGTCATTTCATGACATGAAATAAATGTTCCTTTCAATGACATACCACATACATGCGTCCGATTTTGACATTAATGCCTAGATGTTTAATCTAGTATTTCACCGTAATGACATCATCAAAATGAAAAATGAAGGAAATTCCTACCAAAGAGCAAGGTCTCAGCTACAACAAATTTGGGGAAAAATTGATTACTGAGATACGCACATTTGTTTTCGATTTATATGGCAATATGCTGATGTTACAATCAATTTAAGGGCTAAATTACACATGAAATCACATCTACATTTGATACTCTTTAAGAATATTAATATAAAAAAAATTGGGGATTACCAGCCATTCTGAGGAGCTACATGTATGGCCGATTGTAGGTAGTCGTGTTTTTTGCAATATTTGCACACAAAAACGCTTAGACATACGTGTGACCTTGTTGCATGAACACAGCTCAACATGTCAGAATTTGATGTATGTATTGTAAGAAACAATAATTTAGTAAAAAAAAACCCCAGAATTCTGATGTTGCGTTTGTGTGTACATAAAACTGTAAGCGCTAACATATTTGAAATTATTTTACAAAGCAATTTTAGACATACACCCTGTAGTAAGGATAGCTTGCTCCATCCTGTAAATGAATGAAAAACAAGTCAGAAAAAAATCTTGGAACGAGTCAGAATTTTAACCTGCAATTTACTGCGTACCGGGCAGCATTTTAACCATGCAAGCTACATGTATTTGAAATGCTTGAAATGGTCGGAAATATATACGGTATGGTAAACAATTTCTAGTTGATTTGGAGCATTTTCAACTTTTCATGCGCGTTCATGCATAAACGCATACATGCATACGCGTGCGTTTATTTGTGATAAAATTAATTATTAACTCATTAGTTTTATTCATGTCAAATTTAATTTTGATCCAATGATCCATTCTAGAGAAATATGTAGTAATAGATTTTCATTAAATTGCTCGTTGATAAAGTCAGGATCATGTATTGACAGTGAAAATAACAATATAATATAAATAATGTAATGATATGCCTGGAAATCTTGATCAGTTATTGTGCATTCTTGCTAATGTACTCACACATTGTTGTTGAATTTTGACATGGATGACCTTTCTTCATATAGCATTCCCTCATTGCATTGACTTTATGACCCAGTGTATCCAGCATGATCCAGACATCTGACACCTGGCTTTGAGTAAACCTTAAATTCCTTTAGCGCACAGAATTAAGACACCCTCCTTTTGTTACTGCAGTTCCATTGCAAACAGCAGTTCCATTGCAAATTTTGAAATCCTGACTTGACCAGGATCCATGAGGCCTGAACATTTAACCTTGAGCAAAGGGTTAACTTTCTTTGGGTTAACAGTGGGTTAACTTTGTTTCTAAAGTGCCGTGCAGGGCTGCAGCCATGTGATCCACACTGCAAGCCCCTTTCCAGCCAAGAACCCGAGCAATGAGAATGAGGTCATCGGTCCCGCGGTCCAAGGAACCACTCGGGTGTTGCAGGCTTGTGTGGATGTAGGCGGGGTGCAGAGGGTCGTCTTGACCAGCTCCACCAAAGCAGTCAGTGGTGAGAGCAAATACACCAAACTTCAGTTCACAAATTTGTTGAAATCAATACAATATTCATGATTAGTACATATTGCTTGTCTATCTCCAGACCGTGGCATATAAGGAAAAGTGGTCCTACATTGCACCAAGTAGCGAATGTTTACAGTCATTCACAATTCCGGTCTAGTACCGGTATATTAAAGGGTCGGCAGGAAGTGCATATATGACTAAAGACATGTGGTGGGCGGTACATTTTTGGATGACATTTTTTTTAATGTGGTATGGAGAGTGCATGTCTACATGTTCTTACTTGTTCTTCTTGGGGGGCTTGACAGGGAAGATAGATAGGAGAAGAATCTGGGAAAGAAGGAAGATTACGTGGATAGGAAGCCTGACTGACTACGATAGTCAGCAGAGCAAAGGGCTGTTAACGTTGACGTTGAGCTACAAAGAGCTCAGGACAGAGACGTGTGGTACTCCATGATTGCTTACGTCACAGGATATGGCACTCAGATGTATCTCAGTCTGGTTGTTTGATTTTGAATTGGAAGTAAACAAGCATTTTGGACATGCTCTTTGACATATCGGTAGATAAGCAAGTGATCACAGGCAAAGTAAATGGAACTCGAAGGAGAGGCCGCCCTCCTACATCCTGGCTTAAGGACATTACCAAGACAACAGGGCTAAGTCTGGCAGAGGCAGTGAGGGCAGCAAATAACAGAAAGATGTGGGGGAGAATCGTGTGGACCATAGCATCGCACCCTGTGACACCTGACTGACTGAGAGATAGAGAGAGAGAGAGAGAGAGAGAGAGAGAAGCAAGCATTGTATTACATAAAAACCATTCCTACTTCTTTTCCCCCATCATTTGTGCTCAGAAAAGCCTGGTGCTGATGGTGCGCTGGTTACTGAGGAGACATGGTGTGATGTGGAGGGCTTCGGGAAGGATGCGTACGGAAAGAGCAAGGTGCTAGCAGAACAGGCTGCATGGGAGTTTGTGAAGAATCTACCAGGTAGGGCTGGCATTTGTAAATGGGAATTAAACCTCTATAAAGCTGATTTGAATGATGGAAGAAAAAACAACAAAGAAGCAGAACAGATAAGCAAAAGTTTATGACAATATCAGACATATCACAAGGAAGTTATTTGTGCTTAAAGGTCTCCATTGCTATCCCTGGAAGTTTGCCCTCTGAATCGGAAGGTAGGCGAGTAATGCTCGCGGTATTGTCTTGTTTACGCCCGATTCACAAGAACAGTTGCCAATTCCATACAGTACCTCATTGCGGTCCAATGCGGTTGCATATGAATACATTATACATTCATATCACTGTAAAGCAAAACTGATCAAAGAATCAAATAAAACGATGGATTGTACCACCAGTTTTTCTTTTCACCCAAATTTTCATAATTGTCCAATTATTGCTGTAAAACAAAAAAACAGAAAGAATGAGTTGAGTTAGTAAATTTAATGCAAACAAACCTTGCCCTGGAACATTAGAATCCAAGTCTGAGTTAGCAGTGATTATAAAGCCATACACTTTGTAATATATATATTTCCATCCTGAATTTTTCCTTTGTAGATACATGAAGCAACTGAGATTACAAACCCACACAAATACGTGCATCCTAGATGATAATCATTGGACCGCCACCACAGGTCAAGGAAGGTCACATTCTTGTCTTCCACAATGGAATATCAGTTTTACATGACAGTAACCAACTCATCCCCGTTGTCACATTCAATTTTAAGATACTCAGATGGTGCGAAAGCTGTAGAGAGTTGATCTGTTACTGTATGTGACAGTGTGACGTTAGAGAGTTTTAGTTTGCCAGTGACTGACAGCTGCTCTTAACAATATGATGCATAAATTATGTGATTGCATTTCGTCCACCCGGATGTTACTACAGGACTCACAGATTCTACATCACAGTCACAGTTAAAGTAACAGACAGTCGTGGCAATCAAAACCTTGACTGTTTTGCTCCTGTTGTGCCACTAACACATTTTCTCACTTATAATACTTTAAAAATTGTATTAGATCGCAGTAGATTTTCCCCTTCTTGTCTGCACGCACAGCGAAATAAAAGTTCCATTGAATTTCATGTATGGTAACATTTTTTTGTCTCCAAATGTCATCTGCATGCCCCTGTTTTCACACAGCTGACTCCAAGCTTGAGTTGGCTGTAATCAACCCAGGCCTGGTGCTAGGACCGGTGCTATGCGGCACTCCAGGGACCAGCGTGGAGCTGGTCAGACGGATCCTGATACGGGACCTGCCCATGATCCCACACATAAACTTTGCCGTCTGCGATGTCCGTGATGTGGCCAGGGCACACATTGTTGCCATGACAGCCCCAGAGGCAGCGGGTGAGTAAGATCTTTAAGCGTATAGTGTACTGAAGTGGTGTCGTCATATTGGCATGCTGTCAAGACAATTGGTTCTGAACAAACTCACTCCAGTGAGAGGTTTAGCGGTCCGATATCGGGCTAGTGTTGGGCATTCCCAATTACAGTCCCCTGCTGTGATCACCGCTGCTTGCTCTACCCGCATTGTTTAGAACCAGTTGTCTTGGCAATAATGCTCAAATGACGTCACACTTCGGTACTCTATTGGACAAAGTTTTCAAGGGATTTTAATTGAATCTCATATTTATTCAGAGAATTGAATGTTTTGCAGAGGGACAATAGATGATATAATCTCTGTGTTGCTGTTACTCTCTGTAATGAGAAGATTGATTGATCAGTCTGTTATGCTAATGCCATGTTGCATAAAACTTACCATTGATGGTAACTGTGCAATCAATGGCAACTTCTATGATGACCTTAAATTTAATTGGCTATCCCAACAAATTTACCATGGTAGTTACCATTGATGGCAGAGTTACCATTAATGGTACGATTGATGGTAAGTTTTATGCAACGGGACCCATGTCTATCATTTTGCAGGGCACAGACACCTTATTTCCCCACACAATCTTTGGTTCCTGGACATGGCAACCATCCTCAGGGCTGAGTTTAAGGACAAAGGTAAGCAATCTTTCTCTGAAATTTGATTCTCTTGTCCTAAACAAATGATGCTAAATGGAGGTGTTAACTCTCTCATTCACATTGGCATGAAAATGTGTAGTAAGCCAATGGGGTTTTCAAGGCCTGGTAATATAAGGGTCAATTCTCTCATTACCATTGGCATTAAGATGTGTAGTAAGCCAATGGGGTTTTCAAGGCCTGGTAATATAAGGGTCAATTCTCTCATTACCATTGGCATTAAGATGTGTAGTAAGCCAATGGGGTTTTCAAGGCCTAATAATGAAAAGGTTAACTCTCTCATTACCATTGGTATGAAGGTATGTAGTACGCCAATGGGGTTTTCAAGACCTGGTAGTGTAAGGGTTAACTCTCTCATGACCATTGGCATGAAAATGTGTTGTAAGCTCATGGGGTTTTCAAGGCCTAGTAATGTAAGGGTTAAAGTGTTGCTGGTGTGGAGAAAGTATCATTGCCCAACACAGAACTGCAAAATGTGTAAATAAAATTTCAAAGTAAATAAGTATTTTTTCCTGTCAGGATCATTCTGTAGTTACCTTCCCAATATCACAGTCATGTGGTAATGGAGATTGTGTTTAGCATGTGTGTGAGAATCTGTCCATTTTTAAAAGAAAAACTGCAATGGAGTGAATGTGCATGTTTCTGTATGTGTGTGTGTGTGTGTGGGGGGGGGGGGGGTGGGGGTGGGGGGTGGAGGGTACATTTACTACAGACAGGTGCAACACATGTTTATCTCACTCATCATGTCATGGGTTTGTTTCTATTTTGCCATGTATCTATTATATATCTTGGCAACCAGTCACAATATTTTTTTTGTATACAAAAAGAAAAGAGAGAAAAGATTGCAGACCACAAAGCACAACTGGAGCGAATGTAGAAATTACTTTGATGTCTTATATGATATTGGTTCCTTCTTTAGGCTACAACCCTTCAACGACCGTAGCACCTTACTGGATCTTAAAGACAGTCAGTTTTGTAGACTCTTCCGTCAGGTACATCTCTCACCTTCACGGCATTGAGGTCAAGTTTTCTGACCAGCGGGTAAGTCTCCGGTCACCCGGCCACCTCAGTGCTCAGTGGTTGTCTTGGGGGAGGGGAGATGGGGTTCCACAAACTTTCTGAATTATACCACAAAGGATCAATTCAGCAAATTAATATTTGTCATCTTTAGAGTAAGTGTATTACCAAATTATGTGAAGAAACATGATTGAAACAAGACAATCATTTCAAGTTTTTATATAGAAAATTCCCTTACAGTAGATATATCTATATTTGATCCAATCTGGCAGTTACTGTAACTGGTGCTGGTCTTGAGGGCTTGAGATGAACCATACATCTTGTCGCTGGGCTTGAAAAGTCCAGTTGTGTTGACCCTGTTCCTCCTGCTCAGTATGTCAGCCCCTATTGAGTACCGAAGTGTGACGTCATTTGAGTATTATTGTCAAGACAACTGGCTCTAAACTATGGGGATAGAGCAAGCAGCGGTGATTACAGCGGGGTCTGTAATTTGGGTATGCCCGACACTGACCCACTAGATAATATCGGACCGGTAAAGTGATTTTGTTTAGAACCAGTCGTCTTGACAACATGCTCATATGACGACACCACTTCAGTACTCAATTGTGCATCATCAATAAGAGACACAAGTAATTTTGCTCTCTGTTATTCTGTTGTGATGAGCATTTAATCATACATCTACTACCATTGATGTTTCATCTTGCAAAAGATTTAGCTATATCTGTCATTTTGTTGTAAGTTTTCTTAGATTTATATTTTTATGCCTCAGTTGGAGGCATTATGTTTTCGGGTTGTCCGTCCATCCGTCTGTCCCGAATCTGTTTACACAATATCTGAAGAACCATTCACCAGATTTGCTTCAAACTTAGTACATGTGTGCATTGCATGAAACCAATGAACTGTGTAAAAAAGAGGTCCAAATCCAACAATCCAATTCTAAACAAACATGGTATGATGGATCACCACATGGAGGTATACTGATGCTATTTTGGGGTCAAAGGTCAATGAACTACCAAAATTGCCAATTGTTTTTTTTTTTTTTCAAATTAATAAATTGAATATTTCAATTTTAAACAAAATTGATACGAGGATGGATGACTACATTTACATGTAGATAGACTGGCTATATTGGAAGTAAACTAAGTAAGGGGTCAAATGTAAACAAACAAACAAAGAAGATATTTTTTGCGAATACTAGAAACTGAGTGGGTCCATTTCGTAATACAATGGTACATTGACAACTGAGAGAAGATTATAAATGTCAACCAAATGAAGCTTGCAAAGGAGCGGAGGCATATTTATGGACTGCGTGGAAGTCAAATTTCTCTAGTTTAATTGTATAACTTAAACTCCTGATGTATAATTTTTAAAGTTTACAAGTAATTAGTAGGGGCAAGGTTTTGTGGGGTACACACTGATTTAAAAATATCTTCTCTTTCTTTCCTGATGCAATCATCAGCTCCAGGAGGTGCTGGGCATCACCCCACACAACCCCAAGGACTCCCTGATTGATATGGCCTACTCTTGCATCGACAAGGGATTCATCGTCAGAAGATCTGCGTATGTCAGCCGCCAAGAGCAATCACAACAGACTGTGCCGGCCAATGCCAATGAGACGGCTTAACAGTTCACTCCAGCCATTGAATATAAAGCCTGAAGCTTTTGCTGTTACCACGGTAACTGTTACAGTACCTCACGTGTTATGGAAAAAGAAAAGTTTTTCTTGCGTTCAGTCCTATTAGACTGTTGATGCAAGCCGTTTCCAAAGAACTTGTGAAAATAGTTGTTTGGGTAATGGGTGAACACACATTGACAATCTCCCTATCGCATATAGCCGATATCAAGCGATATCACACATGTTGCCATGGTGACTTATCATTGATGGTAAGTTACAATAATTGGAAACCTTTGTGCAACATGGCCCAGGATGCAACCATTTCTGTTGGGAGCATAGATAATAATACAATGATACAAAACATTTATTTGGCGCTTAATATGGGCATTTCGAAGCACAATGTTTTCTGTCAATAATCCTAGAAATCAAATTAAAAAATTCATGGAATTAGATGATACCATATCATATCTTTGTGTAGTGTCTCCTTTCCATATCTTTTACATGGCCAGTATTACACGGGTATTAACTAATGTGACAGATTGCGACTGGTAAAGAAATAGTTACAAGATGTCATATCTTAAAAAAGTTGTTTTTTGGAAAATTGGCATTGTTGATTGAATCATGGGAACAATGGCTCTCCATAGGGCTTTTCCACATTAGGTGAATTTGGTGGTCAGAATCCCCTTCTCTGCCCCCCTGTTCTGCCCTATGGAAGAAGTGTAATATTATGAGTGCAAAAATTCCTCGATAGTGCATAAAGAGTTATAAAAATAATATGAGTTGTCTGCTAGCCCATAGTAAGTAAAAAATCTTGCTGGACCAATCTACGATTTCCTTTCTCATGTCTTTCAAACAATATATTAGTATTAGTAACCCAAAGCTTGTCCGAGCTTTGTCCGACTAGCAACAACTAATAGATTCAAAGTGCATTCCATCCATTGAATTTGAATCACTAGATACAGGTGAAAGAGGTTACGCATCAATATGCAGTTTGGGGGAAAGTTGTGAATACATCATGAAAACGGTCTTTCGGAATGAAATTTGTTATGCATAGCTGTGTAGTCAAGACTTTATAATCAAGTTTTGAACTTGAAAAACATCAAGTGAATGTGCCTTTGTTAAATCTGATAATTGTTGTCTCATAGAGATGAAATAACAAAGTCACGCCTTCCGCTCTTTAGCGCATCATCTTTCATCACTTCCAAAGTTTGGATCCAATATGTATATTGAAACTCATTATCAATTATAGAGTACAAAAGTGTGACATCATGTGACCATATCGTCAAGACAACTGGTTGTAAACTACATGAGTAGAGCAAACATCGGTGATAATAGCAGGGACTCTCTTTGGGGGTGCCCGACACTAGCCCGCTAGACAATGTCAGACCAGTGGAACTCTTTCTTGAGTGATGTTGTTTAGAACCAGCAACCTGCATAACAATGGACATGATCCTATGTTACTTGTGCATGTTATTATGTATTGAACGATATCAATTTTGGTTTGAAGTAGTAAGGATTGCACTTCTTGCAAAGAAATCCCCATTTACACTTGCTAATATCATTTTTTTTTTAATCACGATTTTATGTCTCACCATTTACACTTGCCCCCTAAAAAGGTGATGTGGAAAATTGTGATTTTTTTGCTAGGTATGGCGCATGTCCACCGGTCATCCAAAGGAGGCCGGCGCGGTGTATGGTTATTATGACATCATAAGTGGAGCGCCATTTGACAATGACAAAAATGCGTGCGTAATTTTACAGAGAAAGATCAAAGTCAACCCGCCAGGAGTGTTGCAAGTCACGTGGCAAAAAAACACGATTTTTCTACCCTCACCATTTACACTGGCAAACCTCACGATTTTTCACGCAATGTTAAAAAAAGTCACACTCCGGGAAGTGATTTTTCTGGCGCGATGTTTTGGTTGTTTTGATGCAAGTTGCCTAGCAACTTACACCCCAAAATCGGGATCTTAGAGAAATCACGATTTTTGCTTGCAAGTTTAAATGGGCCTAATGTTCGCAAACATTTGCAATATTTGTTGACTTTGTGTCGACTGTGTAGAGTAAGCAAGCACAATGCATCTTCATACAATGTATGTTGATTATTTATTTGTAACCATAGCAGATATACGAGAGAACCTGGTACCTACAGTATTTATGAGATTTAAGTTTTATGTGTAACTTTTTATTTGTTTGTGTTGTATGTAATTTGTATCATTTCGTAACCTCCAGTACACTTAAGATATTGTGGGATTTCCAAGGAAGTTGTACATGTAATTTGATCTATGAAAGATGAATTCATGTTTGATATGGTATCCATATCAGTTGTGTTGTAGTGGACATAAGAAACGATGAACCTGGAGTCCATGTGAGTGTATCTTGTCTGTTTATATACATAAAATATATATATAGTTATTTCATCTGCATGGTTATCTTGCCATATATCATGTTAATCATTCATGCACATGCCTTTGCCAAAACCAATCGCAAGCATTAATGTCATTTACCAGCATGTGAAATATGTGACAAGCTAATTTTGATGACATTCTATTAAATGGAGTTTTTGAATGGGTACCTTATTAGTTATAAAGGTTATCATATTATTTGTGTCTAAATGTGAAAGGGAATGACAGAATTTACCATTAATAGGTTTCAGTGTGATTTTAAGTTCTAGATTCTTCTCTTTAGTAGTGACATGTAACAAATGAGAGAATGTGTACGGTGCTTATATGTATCGGTTAAGCACTCATGACTCGTGTGCATTGCTAAGGTTGAGTATAACCAGACATATGTATTATGTTGACATGTGCAGTATGATTTAGTAAATAATGTACTTCTATGACAACAATATTAAATCTATATTTTATTGATATAATGATTGTATTAAATGAAATTTTAGTCTTGTTTGTATGTTTGTGTTTTGTTATACACTTACATATCTGCTCCCTCTCTTTCTGTCTGCCCGACACAAACATACAAACACACACGCATGCCATTACACACATACACACACACATGCACACACACGCGCGCGCGCACAGTTGTTACGCACATAGACACTTCTTTATGATTTCATTCGTCGTGAAAGTTTCTCAGTTGGTCCTCATAAACACGTGATTGCCTGTTTCTGAAGGTTGTGCCCGTGTTGTTCTCTTTCTTCTTTCTTCTATGATGTCGGGAGGGACTCGAGGAACGGGCGGGGGGCGGGGGAGGGGGGGGGGCGTCGTTTCCCTTGACGTTGCTCCCACTCACTTTCCCACGCTCCAATTAGCAAGGGGAAGCTCGGGTTGTGGCGAGCTGCAGCACGCCGACAGAAAACGTGGCGCCATCCATGTCGGATGTTGGCGATGAGTGTGGTCGTTGGGGTGGGGCGTAGGTAGTTATGGTGGTTGTCGTTGGGGTGGGGCGTAGGTAGTTATGGTGATGGTCGTTGGGGTGGGGCGTAGGTAGTTATAGTGGTGGTCGTTGGGGTGGGGCGTAGGCATTCATTACCCATACATTTGACCTAACGACAAATCAGAGAGTATATAGCTCCGCTTCCCCCTCCTCCCTCGCTCTCTCTCTCTCTCTCTCCCCCTCTCTCTCTCTATTTTATTATCCTCCTCTCTCCCTCAGATTACTTCTACTCGCTTATCCCCCCCCCCCCTCTCCCTTACTCTCTCTCTCTTTCTGTTACTCCCTCTTCTTTATTTTTTATCTTTCGAGTTAATTTTACACAGGTGCCAAAAAGTAAGAGTGTTACACAGTGCAGGTCGCAAATGCACCCATAATCAAGTCATACTATTTTGTTAATGCCTATCGCTGTGCAAACTCTTTAAAAATGTCATAGAGTTTCATTGGGGTGTGCAAAAAACTCATTAATCAACCATTTGCCTGTATTGCGTGCAAAGCGTAAGGTTATTTATGAGACCGTTAGAGGAAAAGAAAGCTTTAACGAACCGAGTCATTTTAACATGTTATAAGCATGACGAAATCAAAAGGATGGCTGCTTGCAATTCTCTGGCGCAGACTTTCCATTTACGTACACACACTAACAGACACACACACACACAAACACACACATACGCACACACACACACACACACTAACACACACCTTAAAACATAAAATGCAAACAACGTACCACACACGCTCACACACACACACACATGCACTCACTTGCATGATATGCACATCAAACGTTTCAATTCCACAAAGATGCCAACCTTCTATTCGCGTATGATGTGTAATGAAATGATCGAAAAATTTAATCGAACCCTGTAAAACACATACGGATAATGTACATGATTGCAAAATCGTCTAATGACAAGGTCTTGCAATGCACATGTTATATACAGGGCAACCATGGAAACATCTTCAATGCATTGGAATTATTAACCCCCCCCCCCCCTCCACCCTGGTTAAGTCGATTAAAAGTGAGAAATTAAAAAAAAACTCATATTTTCAAATATTCAATTGATTCGAATATGTCATAAGTGCATACCACTGTACAAGGCAAATACAAAGTTTTCTTTTGAACGAATTTGTTAAAATTGTAATAAAGTGGCCTCTTCAGATATGTTTGTCAAATTATCATAGTGAAATTAATAGTTAGAATGTATTAACACACATATACAGCACACAATCAACATATAACATACGCTATAAGTGAAATAGGTAGTTACGTAAGCATTGTAGCACATGTGTATCCCAGGATACTGTAGTGTATAGTGTACTGTCTGTACATACATGTAATCCCAATATAAACACAACAAAAAAAGTAAGTTATTTTGCTTACGGGGGAACTTATTTTTGTTGTGTTTAGTATAGTGTTTTTATTTAAACAGAAAGAAAGCACGCTTAGAAACGCCCGTATGAAGCGCCTTATGAATGCAAATATTATAGTTATAAATACTAAGGTATTGAGTAGCCGAACTGCCATACTAAGAGTCTCATTGCTGTTTGGTTTCATGATACATGGAATAAATCATCTCAAACTGATAGATATCGCTGAAATTTGATCCCGGTGATGACGATACAGCGGTTCTGTTGTGACTATGGCCCGTAACAATTTCCATGGTGATTTGCCATTTGGTCCAATCTTAGTTGGTCCACTCACCATTTCATCTACCATCACATGCTGATATGTATCGGTGAGGGTTAGGGTAGGGGGTCTGGATTAGGATTAACGGTTGAGTTTATGGTGTAGATTAGAGTTGTTGATAAGTAAACCCTGTATTTTAATCTAAAACGTTATTTTTAAGGGGTTCCTTGTAGACGAAATGGTGAGTGGACCAACTGGGATATGACCAAATGTCAATTAACCATTCCCACTACTACCATTTACCTTTAAACACAAGTTCGGTTATGATGCCTACATGAATAAGCAGGATATTTTCTTTACAATACACATCATCAATTTACATAAGCCGTGCAAGCAAGCTCAGGTCCCACCACCTCGATACCACCCTGAAGTTAAGTTTGTTTCAATAAAAGCAGAAACATAAAAGACACGTATCAGTGAAGGTTTGACGAATATTCGTCAGAGGAAAAGAAAGTTATGACATTTTACAATTTTGATTTTGTGACGTCACGTGCGAGGTGCTCTCCCATGTGGTGTGTGCTGTATCATTTCATAAATTGCTCTTTTTCTGATTTTGGTGAAGGATTTTTTTTGGTCATAGAGTTATGTGTGTAAAAAAATGGGTTTTTTTATGATAAATGAAAAGCACAAATAGAATGATGCATATCCTTTTAAGAAAATCGTCATTTTCTTTACGGATAGGCGGCCGTTCTGGACAGGTGGAAAGGTAGAAATGGTCGTCTTTACGGATAGGCGGCCGTTCTGGACAGGTGGAGAGGTAGAAACGGTCGTATTTACAGATAGGCGGCCGTTCTGGACAGGTGAAGAGGTAGAAACGGTCGTCTTTATGGATAGGCCGCCGTTCTGGACAGATGGAGAGGTAGAAACGGTCGTCTTTACAGATAGGCAGCCGTTCTGGAGAGGTGGAGAGGTAGAAACGGTCGTCTTTATGGATAGGCGGCCGTTCTGGACAGATGGAGAGGTAGGAACGGTCGTCTTCACGGAAAGGCGGCCGTTCTGGACAGGTGGAGAGGTAGAAACGGTCGTCTTTATAGATAGGCGGCGATTCTGGACAGGTGGAGAGGTAGAAACGGTCGTCTTTACGAATAGGCGGCCGTTCTGGACAGATGGAGAGGTAGAAACGGTCGTCTTCACGGATAGGCAGCCGTTCTGGACAGGTGGAGAGGTAGAAACGGTCGTCTTTAAGGATAGGCGGCCGTTCTGGACAGGTGGATGATCTTATTGAAAAGATACGCCTTGCATAGATCGTCGTAATTTATATTTCAGGCTTCCTTATCGTACGCTTTTAGAATTCCCGATAATTTTTCTAGTTAACAAGCTGATCTATATTGAGTCCTATAAATGACGCTTCATCCACTTCAAACCACGGTTGGATAACAAAGTATGGCGTGATTCTATGGTGCGAGCTATCATTTGAATTTATCACATCATCTTGTGCCATCTTAAACCTAAAACATCATTTTTCTTTTTATAGAATTTATCCAATTGCGTTGCTAGAGTATGATATTAACAAAATTGGTGCTATCAATACAATTGCCTACATGTAAAGTTATGCTAAAGATGACCAGGAAAAATGGTCAATAAATATTTACATGAATATCTTTAGATCGACGTTCTGGATTAAGATCATGATAATGCGATATTTACACTACTTCATATAACTGCTGCACCCCCTTGAAGGCATTGTGTATATGCGATAACATATTCGTTTTGAGACTAACGTTGTTTTATAACGAACATTGATGAGCTTATAAACTCGTAAAACGCGAGGTATGTTTTGCTCATGCTCTTGTCGCGTACAATGACATTGAAGTCCGTATCTCATTCGAGGGTTTCGTATACTCCGTCATCTTCCCCCGCGTGTATGTTTCCCTTTATCATATTCTTAGATAACGTGATCCCAGAAAAATCCATCGGAATAGTATGATACCCATCTAGAGAATCTGTTCCTTGATGTAATGGAACCTGCTGACAACGGTCGTTACAGGCCTCTTCACGGTCACTCCGATCAGGTCCGCTCTCATTTCGTGTGGACGTCCCGGCATCATCACAACTTGAGGTTACAACGCTTCCCGTAGATGCACCAGTCATTACATCATGCACTTGTGCAGATATCTTGGACTTAGTAGCGGGAGTATTTTGGGGGAGTCGTTTCCTGGTCTGGTCAGGCTTTGCGTACAGTTTGTCCAAGTCTTCTTCGTCTTGACCGCTGGGTTTGATATTCTGGTCTCGATGGTGGCGCCCTATCCCGCCAGGTCTCAGCGGTGGTTCAGGTCGCGCTGTTGGTAGATATGTTGAAAGGGATGAGAGAGCACAGGGGCCATCATCACCAGGCGCCACAGAACGGGGAATTTTTCCACTGTTCACTTCTGATTGGATGCATGGGATAGCATGGTTACAGGAAGGACACTGGCTTGGAGCAGGTTGCATCTGTATGATTTCGCTGCGTTCAATTACCCCCTGTATACCTGGTCGGAGGTCCTGTCCGATTGCGAGGTCAACGCTGGAGCATACGTGATGATGACCAGAGGTCCTCATCGCACACCAACGCCTCTTGACGAAAGTCCCGATTAGGAAGACGATTGCCACTGACGAGACTGCTCCCACAGCTGTCAAGATGTCACTTCGTATGGTGCGGTCCCGTGAGACGGGCAGTAGTCCTGGTCTTGTTGCTGTTTCTGAGCCAATTGAAATCGATGCAATCCTCGGACTGAGTATGGTGATATTACGACACAGTCCTGTGGGATAGGTATCTGTGCCATATGGCTCGCGACAACCAGAGTCAAACTGCAAAGAGACGTAATCCCAATCGTCTTGTAGTTCGATATAGCCAATACCGTACACAGCCACCTCTTGGGATTGGTTTTCTCTGCAGCCGCACAGGACCTTCGCAGAACGCCGAGAAGATCCTTTAACTGTAGGGATTCTATCTCCGTGTTGAATAGGCGCGACTCTCCCGTCAAAGCTATACCACCAATTAAATGAACGGCAAGATTCCACCTCATTGTGCGTGTCGCATGTGAATGCAATACCTCGCTTGTTACCTTCCAATTCCTTGCTGTTCATGATACGATAGAAGCTGCAATTAAAAGTGACGTCATTCCTTTCTCTGCTGAGGAATGGTGGACAAGGTGAGTCCACATTCAGCTGCACCACGTGTTCGGTACATCGAGGCTGATTCTTCTCACGGATGTCGAATACGTGTCGTCCCGCATCTGAGCGTTCTGTGTTAGCAATCGTGGCGTGAACGATCGTTTTACTAATCAACGTCAACGTATAGCGCTGGCTTGCATCTGAGATGTTGGTCCAAGACTCGCTTGAAGCATTTAGGAAAACCACCTGACCTGAATTGTTCCACACAATGTGTTGTTGTTCTTCGTGAAGTAGTGGGTTTGATAAATTAAACATGATGGAAGTAGTTTGCGTGTAAATCACATTGAGAGTTTGAAATGACTGCGACACGCACCAAAATGGTTCGTTAGCTTTTGACTTGCCAAAAAATAAGTACATACATAAGCAGAATATGATCGTGATATCCATGTCGGAAAGTCTGTGTAAAATGATTGAAGAAAACACACGTATTCGCAGCGCCCCTGTGTTGTTCTAACTATAACGCAGAATTCAGGATGGCAATATATTCAACCGTGGCCAGCTATATATACGGTCAACTTGTACCATAAAGTTCTCGCAACTCTTCCACATGTTTTTTTATTTGTGTTGGATATAAAAACACGCCTCACGTATCATTGCAATCCCATTAATCACTTCCAAAGCTTAAGAAAATCACCGAAAATGTCGAAATTATGACACGGTTTCTGTTAACGAAAGGACAAATAGTGCGAGACGATTTGGCAATGATACGTAATTAATCATCAAGTTTGTTTTCTGAAACCAAACTTCATGATGATTGAGGATTTGTTTTGACCGAGAAGTGCTGAGATGCTTAGTAAATAGTCTCCACTCCACGCTGGTTAAGAAATACTTGATGGGATATGGCTCATCATTTATCATTACGTACTTTGCTTCAAGTGATGCGGTTGGTTTCAGTGCTCTTGACTAGAGGGTACATCGTTTGTCACTCTCATGTTTATTGTCCTTTGTTCAGTCTTAATTTTTTTAACCGAAAATTGTAAAAAAATATATATAAATAAATAAAAAAAATCACGTTCTTTGCCCCAAAATGCAATGAACATCACCCCAAAGCGCAACAAATGTGACACCATCTTTAAGATAAAGTTACCGTCTTGAATATGATACCTCATATGATGTGAGAAAAAGTTATATTTAAATTCTATCAATAAAATTGACCGATACTTCTTTTCCACGTCAGCCATTTTGAAATAATGGCCGCCATTTTCCTGCATATTGTAAAGGTACAGGTAGTACACGTTGTAAGTGTGCAGGTTTGTATCTCAAACACATTGACAGCTAACAACATTTTACAACAGCCCGTGTCAGGTAAACTTGTCGTAAATCCTGGGTTATTTGTCGACATCAAAATATTGTCGATTTAGCTCTCGCGTTACTCTCAAGTATTTCTAGAAATTAGCATAGTAAAACAACATGATATCAAACACTGCCACCTCGTAAAGGAGGCCAAATGCACGAGAAATTAAAGTACATAGTTGTTTAAGAATCCTGCTTTGACATGCTTGTTGTTGGTACTAAATTGATGGCCATTGTGGAATCCATGAAGACTGCGATCGAGTACTATTGAAACGCGATTTGTTATTATGCGTGACTGGCAACACAAGAACACTTCAACCTAAGTTACAGGTAAGCAAGGAAAGGGGTTCAAGGCGTAAAATAAATCATACTCCAGAGCGAAATGTGTCAAAAGATTGTTTTGGCTGTGTTTGGGAGTAGTTTCCGTGCAAACTTTCATTTTCGCTGGTATTTTCTTGCTGCGAATGTAATTGACCATCATGTTAACATGCATTTGTACGATACATCAAGAATGTTGTGTTAGAATTGACTTTTAAAAAGATATTGAAATGATTGGGCTGCGGTAACACATCATTTGATATTGGTCATTTATTATTGGAAATATCATCGGCCAATGCAAACTGAACCGTGGCACTCTGAAATTGGAATGAAGCCCAACTCAAACGATGTGATCCCAAGTATGATACGCACGCAATGTTAAGAAGAAATCATTTTAATAGAACGTGTCTCACTAAATGATTGAAGTATTCCAGCCATATTGTATTGGCTGACAAAGGGTTTAGCTAAATCCATATATCATGAAGGTAACAGATGGGAGTACCATCAGTGTCAACATTGGTCAAGGCTTTTATATATACACACATTATACTCTTGCACAATATACCTTTTTGCCTCTTTGTCACATTTACTTCTCTGAAATGTGTAGACAAAAAAGTTACCAGTTAGTGCTTAACACATTATGAACCCATTTGATTTTATATGGTTGGATATTAGTTTAACTCGGCAATGAATACTTGAAAATTATCGTTTCAGTAAATAGAGAAAATAACCATGATATGATGGATGTTCCTTGAATAGTAAAGTGGTTCAAAGAAAGGCAGTCTACATTGACTTCCTGTGTGTCCATATTTGCGTATACATTAAAACCATTCAAGGCATCTACGAGCGGCTACTTAATTAACAATCTATTCCTCTGTCTTTCTGTCTCTCGCTGTCTGTCTATATGTACGTATGTCTGTGTATGTATCTTTCCCTCCCTATGTCCCTCTCCCCCCCCCCCTCTCTCTCTCCACGCATCTCTCTCTCTCTCTCTCTCTCTGTTGTATCCATCCCACTCGCTGTGTCTTTTCGTATCTGTCCCTCCATTTCTCTTAGTTATTTCTTGTACCCTGCCCCCCCCCCCTCACTCCCACTTTTGTCTAAGCGCTCCCTCCACATGTTTCACTAATAAGCGATACATACGAAATAAAAAAAAATCAAACCGCCTCACACTCTTTGAAAAGCTTAATTGTTTTTCTCACTCTTTCACTCGTTCACTCTCTCTCTCTCTCTCTGTCGCTCTCTCTTTCTGTATCTGTCTCTCTCTCTCTCTCTCTCTCTGTCTCTCTCTCTCTTCTACTCGCTCTCTCTCTCTCTCCCTCTTTCTCTCTCTTTCTCTACTTGATTTCTAGCCCGTTTTTTTATTTAAAAATTTGTTATAAATTTGTGTATCGATTCATTTTTTATGACTCGTTATCATGAATTATATCGTTTATTGCGGTTGTTTTTTATATGATATCCGCTTATAATAATTGCACAGACATAGCTCTTTCATGTCTTTGGAAGAGGAGTACACGTTACGCAAAAGGGGCAGCCGGTTAAGAAAATGTGAAAAAATACAATCAATGAGTATGTTATTGTCCTCTCTCTCTACACACCCCCCCCCCCCCCGGGTCTCTCTCTCTCTCTCTCTCTCTCTCTCTCCCTCACATACACACACACACACTCTCTCTCTCTCTCTCTACACCCCCCCCCCCCCCCCCCCGGTCTCTCTCTCTCTCTCTCTCTCTCTCTTTCTCTGGATGACTGGTGGACATGCGCCGTACCTATCAAAAAATTGAGATGTTTCGCGTTTTTTGGGGGGGTAAGTGTAAATGGTGAGACATAAAATCGCAATTTTAAAAATCTTGATCTTAGCAAGTGTAAATGGGGCTTGCAATCGATAGTATGTTTCTGTTGTGCGGATGCGCGTGGATCACTGTAGTCCAGATACTGGCCGTATTTTATCGTCCGCCTCTTCTCCCACACACATTACGCCACTGATACACATAGTACGCAAACCGCGCCAGACCACTGATTGCGCGACTCCACGAATCTGTCTGCTCGAAATTTTTGTATGTGATGCGCCACCAACGTTCGTTGTCGGCGGATTGCTAAAAGGGGGTGGACCAGGATCACTGCTGCGATAAGCACGCCGCGGAATGCACCACCCATTCAGGAAGCGCCGTGTCACTTGTCAACCTCTCCGCTCAACTTCATTGATTCGAGACTTACAAGCACCGGTCACACTGATCGTTCACATATTTGGAATACCGGCAAGTGTGCATGCTTTAGTATGGAATAGAGGGAGAAAGCCACATGTTTGTAACGCTCCTAAATGCGTAGTTGTATGATTGACATGTTTGTTTATTGTGAATAAACATGTAGGCATCCAGGATTTACATAATTGTTGTGAATGTATGGTCGTACATAACGGGTTAGAAGCATTCGTGTTTGTAGGTGGTATAACAGATTGGTATTTGGAATTGCACCTTATCCTTTGTACGTTGAGATTTAATATCAAGGAAACATAAATTGTATGGAAGGAGATTTACTATTAAGCAAATAATCAACGTTGGTGAAGGTGATGGGACGAAGTATCACTTCCGAGGCGATATGGATGAAGCTATCTTTCCGAAGCGCAGCTGAAGAAAGATAGCGTATACATTCAGATCGCCGAGAAAGTGATACTTCGTCTCATTGCCTGAACCAAAAGTTGATTATTTTCTTCAAATTCCACATCTGAAACCAACTATCGAAACAAAAAATTACAATTTAACGTACAAAAACAAAAGCTTGGATCATGGGGATTGGAAGAATTAGCTGCGGGAATCCTGCATTATCTCAGTATATCGAAACTTATAATTACGAACACGTCAACATCTACCCTTGAAGGGAGCAGTCTAAGGGACTTTCCTAAATTTGGAAAGCCCAGGGCCTCATCTTATAAAGAATTGCCGTTGATATTAATCAATCGCAAGTAAAATCTCCTTTACCTATTGTGCAAAGTTACTGTCACGTTTCGACCAATCTCAAAGACGCAGTCTTTGGAATCTGAACCCATAGCAAAAATCTTCTACGAACATTCAATATATTTCAAGACTTACGCAAGGATGTAAACTGGAAACCTTTCGCAACAAACAAACAAGATATTGTCTCACAATGCAGATATATGTTTGTCCATCAACAATTCAACGACTGATTAGTTCTCACAAAGTATCAATGTCATTAGACCTCTACTAATCTTCTAACCTTGATTTGTTAACCGTTTAAACGACCATCTGGCGTCGACCGCTCGTGCCCAGATAATGAGCGGCTTATCATCAAATCACTTTACCCATTGATATACGCCGTGTTTGAAATAGTGTAGTGGATTATACGTATAAACAATATATACCGACTGATAACACAACCATATCGACGATTCTAGTCCTTTTTCATGAAATGATTCATCCCTTATAGCCAACATTTGTATGGTATTACAAATGGACTTAAAGAAGACATGAAGTCACTAATGGCATCGTAGATTTCGTTCTCCACCTTCCATATTCATCAATTTAAGTCTATAATTGGTTTGGCTGCGTCTCGCTAAGTCACTCCCAGGTTCGACTTTGTAGCGCTGCTCACAATCCCGGTGCTTATAGTAACCAAAAAAGACAGAAGCGATCTGAGGAAGAACCAAGAAAGCACGTATCCCGACTATACGGCGTCAGGTATGTAGAGTACCATGCGAGTATTGTAGTGATGAATTTCTGCGTTCAAAGAAACTATTTGAATAACATAAGGGGTTAGTGACTTTTTAAAGTACCTTATACACTGTATTTAAATCTTTGAGCATGTGGGAAAGCTCGAACAAGGGTCAAGTTAGTTCAATGTAATGAAAGTTTGCGCATAGATTCTTTGTTGAAGACTATGACATCATAATAGTTATAAACCCCATGTTACATTAAATGATGTGAGGGAAGATCAAAAAATTGTACATCAAATCATGACTTAACGAGGAATGATACATTTGAGGTGATCCATGATGCCAATGTGTTGTGATGCTTTATACAAAATTCAGTTAATATTGGAATGCCAAGTTTAATGCTCGTCAACAAATACTCCGAGATATATAAATATGGAAGACTACACGTTTGTTAACTCTTCATGTGTCACATCTGTATTTATTCACAATTCCCATTGAGCAGGATTTTGTCTGCCACACAAAGAATTAATCAATAGCCAAGTCTTTGTCAGGTTACCTTTAAACGTAACAAACTCATCGTGACATTATTTCTTTTGAGCTAATCGAATGAGTGAGTGTAGTATGCTATCTCATATTTGGTTTTATTTTTCTGAGGAGGATAAGTATTAAAACAGTTGACAGGCCTTTAAAATAAAATCATTTGTTGGTTGGGTTTAACCCTTTGTGTGCCAGATTAACTGCTGTTCTGTAGAAGGTATGAATCATTGCGCTAAAGTGCATCAATGGTGCATACAGCATTAAGATCGCATTTTTTTATCCATGTTTTTCTAACTTTTAAGCGGCGAATGGCGGTAATTTCATTCAGAGAGTCATGTATTGGCCACAAATATTGGTAAATCGTTTTCCAGAATCACCATATGTTTGGGTGACATCAGCGGCTTCTACAATTTTTGACAAATGATTTAAGTGCGACTTAGATCACGAATGAAAGTTCTGATGGCGGTTGGTGTTTTGTTACGATAAAATGCTTTAGGTTTTTGATTGGTCCGTGCTTTGGTGAAAAAGCTGCTTGAAATTTAAAAGAATGGAAAATGTTCAGCCAAAAAATATGAGAATATTTTAGATTATATCATATTATATCTATAAATACATTGGCAATAAGGGTTGTGCAAGTTTTAGTAAAACGGGTGGGTTTATCAATCATAAGGAAATAGCTTTCAGTTTAGCTATACAACTTTGTAGATTACATAATTCTTTACCCTTGTGCAAATTTTGAGGCAATCGGACGACCCATGGCACCCCCCCCCCCCCCCCCCCCGTAATAACAAGCTTTGAAATACCCCGGGAGCATTAGGGTTAAGTTAGTTTAATTTTATTTGTCTTACTTTGTTCAATTGTTATATGTAAAGCGCTTTGATATTCATCTCGTATGTATATGTAGATATAAGTTACTATCATATCCCTCATTGATATATTCCAGTTCGTTGACTTGCTAAAAGTGTGTCACATGGCCACAAATAGTTCAACCATTTGCAAGAGAAAGATGGAAGAAGCTCAGAGGGACGAAAAATACTATTTCGTGACGTCAGAGGGAAAAAAGATACTATTTCGTGACGTCATTACAAAAAAATGGCCCTCATCCCTCTGTCTCGATATCGGTTCATCACGTGTGAATGCGCGACAGGCAAACTCAACGCGATACATTTCTTGCCAGCTACTTTTTGCATTCTAGCGGGAAATAATTGGGCGCACTCGGGGAACTCCCGCGGTGTTGAGGCCGAGGCGCAACTTAAATTGGTTTGCTAAAGCCGCAGGAAATTTTTAAAAAAGCAAATGAATCGGCCGGGCTCCTCCTTTTCACTATCTAGCGTTTACAGCTTAGAGCATGGACACTACCACAATGTACATGGTAAGGGTCCAATTAAAGGGCATATTGGGAAGGCAAAAAAGCCTTCAAAATGTAATTGTTAGCAATCTTCTTGCCAATGGTCTTAAACTCATGTATTGTCCATTTTAGAAGCTTGCTGAAAGTTATTTGCCCTCAAATGATCCACATATGGAGTAATTAATGGTTAATGATTAAATCCTCAAAATGTTCGGGCCGAACATGTCAATTAGGGATATAAAACAAATATTTGACGATCTTTATTCGGGATCTTGTGAAATCTATTGGTTCCCTCGTTGAAGTGGAAGGCGTGTGGTATCATTTTTCCGTCGACCTGCGTTCTCGGAAAAAAAATAGTACCGCACGCCCTCCACTTCACCACGGAAGAAAATAGATTCCATAAGATCCCCCATGATGATGCAATACTTGTATACTATTATTATATAGAAAACGTTGATGCGCATTTTCTTTGTTCTTCTTGCTTTATCTATCACACCTACAGAACAATCAACATGGCGAGGTGCGATCCCAAACTAATGGTTTTATGTTTTCTTATATTTGCTCTGATTCGCTCCACCAAGCAAGAAGTCTTTGACCTATGCCGGATCTGTTATTGTGACGTGAGTGACGTGGACACTCTCATCTTATGCATAAGGGAGAACAAGGTCGGCTCGTATTTCGAGGAAGGCAGTAGCTTAGATGTCTTACAAGACAGCTTGCCACTTAAAAATCCGAAAGTAACTCATCTTTACCTCTTCAATAATAATATCCGCTCCATCGACGATTCTGTTTTTCTCCGCTTTCCAGCGGTCGAAGATCTTTCGATTACTTACAACAAATTTCAGGTAATTCCAAGATTTCACACTCTCCGATTTTTAAGCCAGCTCAGATTAGATCGCAATGTCATACACGAGATACCTCCTCTATTTGGATCGAGTGTTCCCAACCTCACGCATCTATACATCGCATTCAACAAACTACGTAAGATACAAGGAAATGTTCTACCCCCACTTCTTACCCATCTTGATTTAACAGGAAACTTGATCGAAACTGTTACTAATCAATCGTTTATGGGGCTGGAACAACTTGAAGTTCTTACCTTGGATCGAAATCGCATATGTGATATACGTTCTGGTACATTCCTTTTATCGAAACTCACTATAATTCATTTGAGTTTTAACCGAATCTTAACAATAGATAACCAGTCGTTTCCAGACGGCCTCCGTTTCATCCGACTGGACGGCAACCGTCTCGACAATATACTCGCACTTGAACACACTACTCGCTTAGAGAAAATCGTTGTTCGGCAGCAGAGTAATTATCGCTTTCATCAAAGTTTCCTACCCAACTTTCCGAGCTTAAGAACAGCAGAATTCAGTGGTGTCACTGACAATTCATTCTTGTCTTCTCTTCTGACAAGAGCCCCGAATGTTCAGAGTGTAATAGTGACAAATGGACTCATCTCCCATGTTCGCCTGATAAAACACACACATATAACACACATTAATCTTTTTGATAATCGTATCAAGACCGTAGAGGGATTAGGAAATGTTTCATCGTTGGGCTTTATTGCATTGTCCAACAATCTCTTGAGCACAGTTCCAGATTTCAATATCCTCACGGGTCTTTATAT
Source organism: Arbacia lixula (assembly GCA_963669155.1). Classification (NCBI taxonomy): domain Eukaryota; kingdom Metazoa; phylum Echinodermata; class Echinoidea; order Arbacioida; family Arbaciidae; genus Arbacia; species Arbacia lixula. The sequence continues at coordinate 24,884,066 of OZ022585.1, forward strand.
GATCAATTTGCGTAACAACAAAATCACTGTTTTACCTGCGGTTAAAGTAATGAACCTAACGGCACTAGTGTTAATAGACTTGACAGGAAATCTGATTACAACAATTGCAGGACGGCTGACAAATCCTAAATTATCTGTAATAACCCTGTCCAAAAATTACATCAGAGAATTCGACTCAGATGAATTTTCTCTTCTGCCAGAACTTGAACTCCTAGACATGAATGAAAATAAATTGAGAACAGGATCCAGTTTCACAGGTTTCCACAATCTACAATCGATATCCTGTCGAGAAAACGCAATATCAAAAATTGATGCAACGTCCTTTAAAGATTTATTCAACTTACACCACCTAGATCTTTCCAACAATATTATCCGACATGTAACGGAATTTGCCTTTCTTCCCAACTTGTCAATCTTGAATCTCGAAAATAATCCAATAATAGTCATTGGTGATGACGCCTTTCATTTCCTCCAAAGTCTATTTCATCTGTCCTTACGAAACTCAGATCTTCAGAAATTTCCAGAATCGAAAAGTGTGTTTCAAGTGCTGCGTACATTAAACCTCGGTGGTAATAGCATAAAATCAATTCCAAATACAATTAAACGCTCGTTTCCATCACTTCATTATCTTGATCTGAGTGATAATAGCATTGACGATCTGGATATCTCTGAACTAAGAAAACTGCAAATTTTGAAAATAAACGGAAATAGAATTCCACGGTATAGTATCAACTGTTCATTTATCGAGGATGTACATACTTTACACGTTGATCTATCTTCACTTCATCCATCTTGTATGACAGATTTGATCAAGCCAGTTACACGAGAAATTTTTATTCAGGGTGTTCATGAAGATATAGTTCATGGTGGTATTGTCTGCTTCACGGATGTCCTTGTTATACTCTCAGATGTCCAACTTGATCTAACTAATGTAAACTGCACCGTACCAGAGAGGTCTTACAACTCAACTGTTGTAATTTCTATAGCTCCATTGATTTTGCGGAATGTATCCCTGTATCATGCTGATACATCCGATTTTTTTGTTCTGCCGCAAACATCATATTTGAGTTTTGTAGAGAGCAGTCTGATAGACATTCCTAATTGGGAAGGTCCTAAGGTGTTGAGTTTGAACTTAAGCAACAATCTGTTACGGACATTCAATATTTTAAGATTTACTGTGCAATTCCCGAAGGCTGTGGTATTATATCTGAATGATAATCGAATTCAGTTTCTGTCTGGATGTTACGCAGCAAGTATGAACAACCACGATTTGAGGCTCCTCGATTTGTCTGGCAATGACCTGGTGCATTTTCCAGGTTTGACATGTAGTGGAACGGTGTACAGGATTTTCAACTTTTTAGAACAGATAGATTTATCTAATAATTACCTTACAAACATAAGTAAAGGATTAATACCCAAAAGTTCTACATCGATGCATCGATTTGTGGTCCAAGTTTTTATCAGAGGAAACGATCTGAAATGTTCTTGCCCTGAACGCTGGCTACTTGACATAGAAGATGATATCACTGTTTATCGCTCCTGTATGTCCCCGACAATGGAAACCCAGATCGAGAAGATGCATTTTCTAACTAATGACTACACCTGTTCACTGTCCATCGATGATGAAAACACATGCACCATTCAAGAGAACGCAGTCATTTCTATCCGGTGTCCTGTGACGTCACACCCACTACCTCGCATCCAATGGATCTTTCAGCAGCAGACTCCCGAAGCAATGGACCACGGCTTTCTAACGCCAAATACCCATTTGGTCTCCGTACAGGATAATCACATCTTGCCGGAACGGCTCCAATTAACCCCAAACAATTCTCACACGTACCACCGTAATATCTTGGTAGCGTGTCGTGCCATTGACAGCTGGCAAAATTCACTGCTTCAATATATTGACGTGACAATTTCGACGGAGGACGACGGGAATTTATCGTTGACCTGTGTGACTGGACACCTTAGGGCTTCTCCGGTATCGGAAGGTGCACACAGTAATGTGAACACCAGTGTGACTTCCGTCACAGGACAAGCATTCGTTTCAAAGAGTACACATCGTTTTGAGCACATGGGGATGTGGTCTCTCATGATCGCAGCAATGGTCTTCTATTTAGTATGATGGTTTTTAATTAGCATTGGGATTGCTTTGGCCATTGGGAGGGCAGTCGCCACTGTATGTATTGTCAAAGTTACACCAACCATATTTATCGTCTCAATCAGAGAGTAACTGAACACCCACATAGCTTAAGGCATGTTGAGTGTGATCTCCAAAATTCAACCCTTTTGCACCAATCGCCGTCAATGGTATTATTCGATGCCCCTCCCCGTTTCATTGATGCAAGGTTTACTGTTTGCAACGCCGGTGATCCTGGTCTCATAACTGCTAATGGTGTCACTTGTGTTATTGCTATGATTTATATTACTGGCTCATTAACTGTTTTTAGTGGTGCCGGTCGCTTCAGTACTTGCTAGTGTTACTTGTATCATTTGTTTAAAACCGTGTCACCATTGTTACTAAGGCTACATGCCTTATTTGTGTCACTGGTGCCATTAACGTAACATGTGTCAGTTGTGTTATTGCGATGATTTATATCACTGCCTCAGTGATATTACTGATTGTATTGGTGTCAGTAGTGTAATTCTTTTACATACTACATGTATTTTTAGTGCTATCTTGTCCGTAACTTGGTGTCACCATTGTCACTTGTGTTACAAACGTTTTAATGTGACTGGTGTAATTACTGATACTGGGGTTAGCTATGTTAATAGGACAACTTATATATTCCTGGTGTTACTGGCTCACTGATATCACTGCTTGTATTCGTTTCCGTACTTTTTTTTAGTTTGTACAGGTATGATTTCACAGGTGTCAGAGGCGTGATATCAGAGTATGTTAACCGATATATATATTGACATTTTGGGAAGAAAATTAGCAATTCAATCACTTTCCTGGTATGGTTTTGCATGCTTTTATATATATATTTTCTCAAAAATATTGATAAGATAACGTTTAGTCTAATTTCCATTCATGGTTTGAAGTTTCATCATTGATACTAATTGCATCAAATTAATGCTGTGCTTACCTATCTTTTTTTATCATGGTAACACGTTTATTTCCTCAATATTACCGCATACATGCGATGACATATCATCACATGTTTCACTGAAAATTACTGAAAATATAAGGATATCAATTCTTTTTCTTTAAGACTAAATGGAGATTTTTTTTCTCATCAAAGCATGCATCAATTTAGCATAAAGAGCAACCGAGTCGTTAATGTGTCTCCCTAATCATGCTAATATGTAAATCTTCATATAATAAAAAATATTAACTTTCTTTGTAGTCATACGATGTTTATCTCTGCTTTTCGCATTTATCCAGTGCTATTCAAAGCAGTGTATATTGGCTACGGAAATATCCTTTTAATATAGTTTTACCATTGTCACTGGTGCTATCAATGTTACTAACACTAGTGTTGTTAATGGTTACACTGATATCACTGGTGTTATTGTAGTCCTTGATGTTGGTGCCACTACTGTTACTCCTGTCCTTTGTCAATGGTGTCACTGTTGTTTAGTGTCAGTGGTGTTATTAGTTTTATTCATGATGCTGTGCAGTTTGCGGTGTTAATGGTGTCAATAGTGCTTTTAGTGTCTCTTTTATAACTACTGTGAGACCTGGGTTCATGTACACTCTGAAGAAGAGATACATCTAAATAGTGCGCAATATGTATTGATGCTGTTTTTCTTTGGTTTGAAGAATACCATCATTGCTTTTAAAGGTGTAAGGTACAGCAACAGGAACTAGTCTGCAATCCATCATCGGAGCATAGAGATATGTCAAAATCTTACAACTCAAAGTTAAATCTGTAAATTGTGACATTGCTTAAATGGTTAGCAAACTAGATTTGGAATAACACAGTTGATCAGTAGGTCTCTATTTTTTCAGACGGAATAGTGAATTATATTTACATTACTTACATTTACATTACTACTACATATCTTCACATGGCCTTTGCAAACTTGATCAGTGATTTAAAATACTGCTGACGGGGCACTTACAAAGATTTTTGACATGTTTGAGAGAATTGCTCCTATACCAATTAAATTCATTAAAGTCGTACTTTCTGTCTTACGTCTGTATGAATCAAAAATTATACAATGCAATTCAATAAAAAGTTTCAAAAGGAAACTTAGAGGCTTTCTGCTGTATAGCTACTAGGTAATTGCTTTCCCATATGAATATAATATAACCTTGATATTTGTGTACATTTAATTTTTTTGTGTGTATAATTATCATTGTTTTGCGTCTTAAAATGATCTTATAATTATTTCATCAGTTGTTATTGTTGTTGTTGTTTTTTTCAGAAAATAATAGTTCATGATATTTACTTTAATAGGGGGGCCTACACCCTAAAAGCTTTGCTTCTTAGTCGGCCCTCCTTCCCTTTCAATTTGTATTATCTATTGTATTATGCAAGTTAATTTATATGTATGTTAATCTGTGAAGTAAACTGTACCTTCATTGTAAAAATTGAAAGAGGAGAAATAAATGAATTGAATTGAATCCAATTCAATTGAAATTATCATATGGTTGAGTTTCCCAAAATTTGGAACTTCTAGTCTTATATCCATATTTCTTTCTCTTTGTCATACTGCGGATATTTTAGATTATTTATCATGTCATGTCATACTCTTTTTAAAACCTTGAGTTTGACTGAGAAGGTAAATGAATATCATTTAACGTGATACTCATTGAAGGTAGATTGTTATAAACTCAATAAATCAGCGCAACCATTGTATGCTCGCCCCTATTACCTAGTATTTAAATATCGGGGTCGATATGATCGATGTGATAGACGTGATCGGTGACTTGTAACTTTAAAGGTTGTTGGCAATAAATTAATTCGTTCAATAATTATTTCAGTTATTCATGCATAATACTTGGTATTGTTGCGCTAGAATCTAGCCTCGATTAGCGTGTTATCTAAAGTTTAATATTACCTTTTTCTTCGTGCTTGTTTTGATCGATATGATGAATTGTATCATAGTTGGTAGATGTGTTAATACAAACAGGATTGTATTCAGGTAGAAAACAACCCTAACATTCTTAATGTAGGGTTTTGATTTTTTTAAATATAGAGCTTCTGAATGATATCCAAAAGGAAATATAAATCGACACCACTGCAGGGTTTCCGATATCCCAGTCTGTTGAGTCGAATCTGCGCGGAGATCCTGACCAATGAAATCTCGCGTTACAGAATGCTTCGTGGTGCCGTGTGCAACACGTACCGCAGTGGTGTCTGCAACGTAAAATTTATAATTGGGGACTTTGTAGTGGTGTCGATATCAACAGTCTGTCATAAAGTGCAGTGCAATTCACTCGTTGTGATACTGGGCCCTGGAGGGTAACAAGAGGAATTAGGAGGGAGCCTACAGTGTTTGTATCATGTAAACCCTCGATCGTCTTGCTGCCAGTCACGATCTTGAAACCTTAACACTTTGTTTTCAATAGAACTGTGAGCTCTATGGGATATGAATGCATGATGAATTAAGTTTACTGGACTTTACTCTTCACGTACTACGTGTGATTTCATTCACAAGTTATACACACAAATACCGTAGCGCGCAACTTTGTCTGGCTCTCCGACGGTTAAAGAGAGTTCATGTTAATGTTAATCACAATATCGAAAATGATTATCAAGAAAATATTTTACACAAATAAACCTTGTCATGATGTCAAAATGTTGAACACAAGACCTCCACAACTAAACTAAACTCCCATCCCCGTGCCCCCCACCCCCCACCCCCACCTCCCCTTCCCATTACGTTATAACTATTAATACTGCTGTACAAACCCAAACATACACCAAGAACCAGACCATAATAATTACGAATGTTTTGTTATATGTAAGAACTGTGATACTCTAACATAGTACAAGAACCCGTAATAATCCAAATATATTGTTATTGTTCTTAACATTTGTTCATACATGTACTGTTGGAACAAATCATGATTTCATTTATCTTCATACGGGTTCCAATATTTACAAGCCTTGCTTCTTCATGGACTCCTCCACCAAAAAAATGTTACTATGAATTTAATAATTGTGTTAATCATATTTTGTTTCACTTATTATCCCTGAATTTATATTGTTGTTTTTATTTGTTTTGTGTTTTTGTGGGAAAAGAATAAATTGAATTTTGAATGTAAGGTTGGGATTTCGAATTTTGGCGGTGTGTGTGCGTGTGGGAAGGTGTAGATGATGATATGTTTGTGTGCGTCTGCGGATAAGATGTAATTTGTTCTTCTTCGTGCTGTTTTCAAGGGCGAGGTTCCACGCTACAGTCACTTTCGCTTATTGAGCCATCTCTCTCTCTCTCTCTCTCTCTCTCTCTCTCTCTCCCTTTTCACTCATGCCACCTCTCTTTCCTGTACCACTCTCTGTATATGCCATGTAGTGGTATGATATGGAGCTGAATGTGTCGCGCGTGAGTTCTATGCCGAGTGCGTGTGGTTCGATCGTGCGCTGTGCTACGTTGTCTCTATCCAAAGGCGGACTTACGGTTGAAGGGATAGTTTACCCTGAAGAGAATTTGGTTTCAATACAAGTGGGAACATGAAAGAAACATATTAGTGAAGGTTTTACGAAAATCCGTCAAAGGATAAGAATGTTAGGATCTTTTAAAGTTTTAAGTTTGTGACGTCACGTGTCAGGTGCCCTCTCATATGTTGTGTACAGTATTGTCCCATAAATCGCTCAGTTTCTGTTTTTCACAATGGTATGATTTTTATCATAGAGGTAGTATGTGTGTAAACACGTATTCCTATCAAACGCACAGGAAAAAGGTGCATATTTTTTTTCGAGAAACGAAACAAAATGTAATTGTTTACTGAAAATCCGTCAAAGGCTCAGAAAATTATGATCTTTTGAAGTTTCGATTTTGTAACGTCATGTGCGAGGTGCTCTCCCATATGTTATGTCCTTTTTTCTTTCAAAAATTTGCATTTTCTCCAAAAGTTATGCATCCTTTTACTTGTGCATTTGATAGATCATTACAAATACGTTTTTACACATATACCTGTGAGAAATAAACTCATTCCGTCGTCAAAAACAGAAAAAGAGTAATTTATGGAATATTGCACACAACATATGAGAATGAGAGAGAGAGAGAGAAAGAGAGAGCACCTCGCACGTGACGTCAAGAAATAGTTTCTTTTTTTAAATATTTTTTTTTTCTTATCCTTTGACGGATTTTCATCAAACCTTCACTAATATGTTTCTGCCATGTGTCTACGTGTCTACTGCTATTGAAACCAACTTCTCTTCAGGGTGAACTATCCCTTTAACGGTACGGACACAAAATCGCGGGCAGGGACATCGGGATAATAAACTGCAGTGGTGTTGTTAAACATTTCCTTTTTGATATCATTCAGAAGCTCTTCATGACAAATTTGGAAAGATTCACATTAAAACTCTACCTTAACTCTTCATCTTGAACCCAATCAGGAGTGTATTTTCAGTGCAATAATATTTCTACCTAACCATTCTACAATTGGAAATTCTATTTCCAACTAAAATACAATTCATCGCATCGATAGACTCAGCATTTTAATGTCTGATTTTGATATACCTTTATGCTTCAATGATGGATTGTACATTAGTTTCCTGTTTTAAAGCAATGATGGTAAGTGGCTCAGTGAAATGAATGGAGACCAGGCTGGAATAATCCGCGTGAGATTGTATAAGTATACAACGGTCTACCGAGCTGGCCTCTGAAGAACCGATTCAACTGTGTTTATTCAATCTATGAAGCAAAAGGAAAGAGGGAAAGCATCCTCAGTTTCATATTCATAAATTGCATTACTGTATAACATGTAAAATGTACCTCTGGCTCAAATAAATCCGTTCACCCTAATAAACTCAATATATGTTTGCTTGTACATATGTTGCATGCAAATGTTTTAAAGTGTTTGCTTTAAACTCACAGTCATGTGACTCATGTCTATACCTATCGCCTCACAAATTGAAACCTTACAAGTAAACATTAAATATTGATGCTACAAATCATCTATCTTGACATTAACTGTTTCCATTATCTTTAAAGGGTATATACTGTATTGGGAAGTCAAAAGGTGATCGTGAGCAATCTTCTTACCAATGGTCTTAAATTCATGTATTGCCCATTTTAGAAACTTGCTGAAAATTATTTTCCCGTAAATGATCCATATTTGCAGTAATTCATGATTAAATCACAAATCATCAAAATGTTCGAGCCGAACAATCTCATGATTTGTGATTTAATCACTAATTATTCCAAATATGGATTATTTGAGGGCAAATAACTTTCAGCAAGTTTCTAATATGGACAATACTTGAATTTAAGACCATTGGTAAGAAGGTTGCTCACGATCACATTTCGAAGGCTTTTTTGTCTCCCCAGTACAGTATATTCCCTTTAAGATGCATAAAGCTTTAGATATTCATCCATTTTAAAAATGTCTTACTTGCGACATCTTGAAAAAGAAAACACTTCAAATAACAATTGTTTACATGAATCGGATTAATGTAAACCTCATGAACTGCTTGCATCTTATATGCATAAATACTGATACATGTATCTGTCTTAAAGTTATTTCCAATAACCTCAATGCATGTTTACTGCCTGATTCTGACCAAATCCGGTATACAAAAGGCAAAATGTCTGAAATCAGAGTAATTTTGAGTGTAGTGTTAGAATTGACTGAATGCTCAAATCTGTTTAAGGAATTGTACTTTTTTTTCTATAAGTACATCTGTCTTCTCAAACTAGACAAAACCTTTGACGATATGTGCTTTCACAAAACGTGCACCTTTGTTGGTTTCAAACAAATTCCATACATGAATCTACATTCAAAACTAACCCATATTTGTTATGAATCTAACCCCTCTTTCTGTAAACTTGAACAAGGAGAAATGTCATTATTTCTACTCTTTCTCACTCTAATCTGACACTAGGTTACTCATGAAAATTCATACTGGTTGTTTATTCTCATGTATATTTGACTCTTAACATGAATATAAAAAAAAAATGTGCATTTCAAGAAACCTGAATGAACAGTTAACATTCTTGCTCAAATTTAAGTGTGACCTCTGTCTGCTTGTAACTTTATACAGACAAGTTTAGAAAATACCTCAAATAGTTTGCTTCATCATACATTATACAGTATCATAACCTTAATATCATTGCTTGAATGTGTAAATGCAGAAGAAAAAGCGTATCTTGTGATTTCTGCAGTGTTCATCTGTCAAGAAAACTATGCTAGCTGAAAGTAAATTTGCTAACTGAACTTAGCTGCTTACTTTTGAAAAGCACGTTTAAACACGTTACAAAACTTTCACTCCTTTGATACACTTTCTCTTCCAAATTTCTACATTCACATATATTATTTCTTCATTTTGTTTATCCCATGCTTTACTCACTTTCCTGACGGACTATTTAAACCAGCTACTGTAGAGCAATAAATGACACCTCAGTGAGTCATTTTAAGTAACTGCAGAAAACCTCAGTGAAACAGAAAACGAACATGCCTGCTGCACATGTTCATTGCTGCCTAATTTAGCACATTAATTTTACGGCAAACTTAAATTCTTCATGGTATCTTTGAATTTGCCGTGGTATCTCTGACACCAAATGAAAAAAAGGACATATTAAATGAAACGGTAAGTCTGCAATCAATACAGTTTGCAAACTATCCATATCTTTTCTTTAGAGTGTACGTAAACCCAGCTTTCACACTGGTTATGCAAGAGACACCCAACGCATTATTGACACCAGTAACACCGCAGATTTCATCGACAATAAACAACAGCGACACCAGTGACCAATCACAGGAGTAACAGTATAGTGACACCAAAATCAAGCACTACAATAACACCAGTGATATCAGTGTAACCATTAACAACAGAAACTTTAGTAACAATGAAAGCACCAGTGACAATGGTGACACTATATTACAAGGATATCCCCCCCCCCCCCCAAAAAAAAAAAAAAAAAAAAAATGAAAAGCAGTATAGACAAATCTGAAAAGCATAGCTAAACATGCTTGAGAAAAATCGAATATCTACAAAGAAAGCTGTTTTTTTTCTAATCGTACAAAGATTTACATATTTAGGAGACAACTTGAAAGCTCGATTGAACTTCGTGCTATATTCTCAGTGAAACTAATTTTTAGACAAATATGTCATAACATGTTGTAGTGACTCTTAAATTCACTCTCCTTTGTTCATTCGACCCTACACTATTGGAGGAGTAGCCTATGCCGATCTACTAAATGCAGCACGATCGGAGGAAGCCATTGGTGAACCCATCGGCGAGAAACTAGCGACAATTATTAACAAATTGTTTCGTAGCAAGCTGAACGAGGAATCGCTGAAGGGAAAAACTGATGCATATATACCCCAGACCGAGTAACTGTGATAGTGTTACTGATTTTTGGGCAACGCTTAAATCCTCTACTCAATCGCTGGATGATGAACTTCAAAAGAAAAAAAAAAGTACAGCAGCTTCACCTCCATGCTGTTGTTGCCATCACCAGAGCCCTGGGCGGGTTACTGAAAGCTCATGACGCATGGGAGGACAGACAATCAACTGCCAAATTGCTGTTGGATGAATTGCCAATCTTGGGGGCCGCAAACTGCTAGCTCAACACCAAACCTCGCTCGTTGATTCGCCCCTAGCTCACGCCAGCGTTGAAGCCACTTTGCTCCGCTGAATCCAGCCGTCCCTCTTCATCGCTCCTCTTTGGGGATGTAATCTCCACAGCGCAGCAATGAGCTACTATATACCCACCGCCCAGGCCGCGAGCCGGGCAGACCTCTCGCACGGATAGTCACTATCCTACTCCCCATACACGTTTTTAATGCAATGAAAAACTATACCAATTTTGCGTACTACGTTTTGGGCTTTTTGCGCCCAGAGTATTTACCAACGTTTTGAACCCTGCAATTAGTTTTCTACGCAACAAGGACTTTATTTCATGTAACGACATAGACGACGCCCTAACTTTGGGAAGAATTATAACGACAGTTTAAAAATTAAATAGCCTAAAAGCTCGAGTTGAGCTTTTTGAATCGTTGCGTTTTGTCATCAACAGAAAGAAATCAGTCTTCTTTGAACCTTGCAAGCAGCTAATATTCTTGGGGTTCACGATTGATTCCGATAAATTACGTTATCATTGCCTAATAAGAGGACCGAAAGTATCTCAAAAGCGTGTTCTGAGCTGTTGTCGTCAAAAAAGATTCGCCAAATGTCACAAGTAATTGGCATGCTCACTTCCAAAAGAGCGGCACACTGACAAATAATAAGCAAAAAGGGCCTCATTTCTAAAACTCTGGTTTCAAAAGGGGGAGCACGGGCCGGATGTGCCACCCCCCCCCCCCCCCCTAAATCCGGCCACTGCCTGTAACAGTAATGAGACCAGGAACACCAGTGTTGCAAACATTAAACCTTTCACCAATGACTGGGGTGGTGCAATTAACATGACCCATGTAATGTGCATTGGTCATTCACTTTCTGAATGCACGTGATTGGCGCGACCTCGACAATACAATAAAGTTGCGAGTGCCCCCCCCCCCCTCCAGTGGCCAAAGTAACCCCAATGCGAACAAAGTAAAATCATAATACTATATAGAAGACGAGAGCTGCAATTATGACAGACCACATCCCCCTGTGCTCAAAACGATGTGTACTCTTTGAAACAAATGACTGTCCTGTGACGGAAGTGCTCACATTACTGAGTGCCCCTTTTGAGGTAGGAAACACCCTTAAATGTTCAATTTCACAAACCACTGAAAGATTTCCGTCTTCTTCCGTCGAAATTGTCACGTCAATATATTGAAGCAGTGAGTTTTGCCAGCTGTCAATGGCACGACATGCTACCAAAACATTATGGTGGTCGTGAGAATTGTTTGGGGTTAATTGGAGCCGTTCCGGCAAGATGCGAGTATCCTGAACGGAGACCAAATGTGTATTTGGCCTTAGAAAGCCGTGGTCCATAGCTTCGGGAGTTTGTTGAAAGATCCATTGGATGCGAGGTAGTGGGTGTGACGTCACAGGACACCGGATAGAAATGACTGCGTTCTTTTGAATGGTACATGTGTTTTCATCATCGATGGACAGTGAACAGGTGTAATCATTAGTTAGAAAATGCATCTTCTCGATCTGGGTTTCCATTGTCGGGGACATACAGGAGCGATAAACAGTGATATCATCTTCTATGTCAAGTAGCCAGCGTTCAGGGCAAGAACATTTCAGATCGTTTTCTCTGATAAAAACTTCGACCTCAAATCGATGCATCGATGAAGAACTTTTGGGTATTAATCCTTTACTTATCTTTGTAAGGTAATTATTAGACAAATCTATCTGTTCTAAAAAGTTGAAAATTCTGTACACCGTTTCACTACATGTCAAACCTGGAAAATGCACCAGGTCATTGCCAGACAAATCGAGGAGCCTCAAATCGTGGTTGTTCATACTTGCTGCGTAACATCCAGACAGAAACTGAATTCGATTATCATTCAGATATAATACCACAGCCTTCGGGAATTGCACAGTAAATCTTGAAATATTGAATGTCCGTAACAGATTGTTGCTAAAGTTCAAAGTCCACACCCTAGGACCTTCCCAATTAGGAATGTCTATCAGAATGCTCTCTACAAAACTCAAATATGATGTTTGGGGCAAAACAACTAATTCGGATGTATCAACATGATACAGGGATACATTCCGCAAAATCAATGTAGCTGTAGCAATTACACCAGCTCCTTTTGATTGGTAAGACCTCTCTGGCATGGTGCAGTTTGCATTATTCAGATCAAGTTGGACATCTGAGAGTATAACAAGTCCTCTCGTGACACAGACAATACTGCCATAAACTCTAAGTTCATGATCACCCTTAAAGAAAAATTCTCGTAGGCCTTTAACTGGCTTGATCAAATCTGTCATACAAAATGGTTGAAGTGAAGCGAGATCAACGTGTAAAGTGTGTACATCCTCGATAAATGAACAGTTGATACTATACCGTGGAATTCTATTTCCGTTTATTAGTAATTTTTGTAGTTGTCCTAGTTCAGAGATATCCAGATCGTCAATGTTATTGTCACTCAGATCAAGATCACGTAGTGATGGAAACGAGCGTTTAATTGTAGTTGGAATCGATGTTATGCTATTACCACTGAGGTATAATGTGTCCAGCACTTCAAACAAAATATTTGACACTGGAAATTTCTGAAGACCTGAGTTTCGTAATGACAGATGAATTAGATTTGGGAGGAAAATAAAGGCGTCATCACCAATGACTCTTATCGGATTATTATCAAGAATCAAGATTAACAAGTTGGGAAGCAAGGGAAACTCTGAAAAATGTTGGATACGATTATTTGAAAGATCTAGCTCGTATAATATGCGTAAATCAAGAAATGACGTTGCATCAATTCTTGATATTGCGTTCTCTCGACAGTACATCACTTGAAGATTGTGGAAACCTGTGAAATGGGACCCTGTTCTCAATCTATTTTCATCCATGTCTAGAAGCTCAAGTCTTGGCAGATGCGAAAATGTATCCGAGTCGAATACTTCGATGTAATTTCTAGACAGAATTATCGCAGACATTTTAGGATTTGTTAGCTTTCCTACAATTGATGTAATCATATTTCCCGTCAAGTCTATAAACAGTAGTGTCGATATGTTAAACAAGTTGACAGCTGGGAAAACAGTGATTTTGTTATAACGTAAATAAATGGAACGAAGATTCGTGTTGTTTTTGAAATCTGGTATTGTGCTTAAAAGATTGTTGGACAATGTGATGATGCCCAACGATGAAACAATACCTAATCCCTCTACGGTTTTGATACGATTGGACGAAAGATTGATGTTCGTTAGACGTGTGTGTTTCACCAAGCGAACACGGGAGATGAGTCCATTTGTCACCACTACAGTCTGAACATTCGGGGCTCTTGTCAGAAGAGTAGACAAGAATGAATTGTTGGTGAGACCACTGAATTCTGCTGTTCTTAAGCTCGGAAAGTTGGGTAGGAAACTTTGATGAAAGCGATAATTACTCTGCTGCCGAACAACGACATTCTCTAAGCGAGTAGTGTGTTCAAGCGCGGATATATTGTCGAGACGGTTGCCGTCCAGTCGGATGAAACGGAGGGCGTCTGGAAACGACTGGTTACCTATTGTAGAGATTCGGTTTAAACGCAGATGAATTATAGTGAGTTTCGATAAATGGAATGTACCAGAACGTATACTACAAATGCGATTTCGATCCAAGAAAAGAACTTCAAGTTTTTCCAGCCCCATAAACGATTGGTTAGTAACAGTTTCGATCAAGTTTCCTGTTAAATCAAGATGGGTAAGAAGAGGGGGTAAAGCATTTCCTTGTATCTGACGTAGTTTGTTGAATGCGATATATAGACGAGTGAGGTTGGGAACACTCGATCCAAATAGAGGAGGTATCTCGTGTATGACATTGCGATCTAATCTGAGCTCGATTAAAGATCGGAGAGTATGGAATCTCGGAATTACCTGAAGTTTGTTGTAAGTAATCGAAAGATCTTCGACCGCTGGAAAGCGGAGAAAAACAGAATCGTCGATGGAGCAGATATTATTATTGAAGAGGTAAAGATAAGTTACGTTCGGATATTTAAGTGGCAAGCTGTTTTCTGAGACATCTGAGCTACTGCCTCCCTCGAAATACGAGCCGATCTCGTTCTCCCTTTCGCACCAAATGAGAGAGGCCACGTCACTCGCACAATAACAGGTCCGGCATAGGTCAAAGACTTCTTGCTTGGTCGAGCGAATCACAGCAAATATAAGAAAACATAAAACCATTAGTTTGGGATCGTGCCTCGCCATGTCGATTGTTCTGTCGGTGTGATAGATAAAACAAGAAGAACAAAGATATCATGCATGGGTGTCCCCTATAGCTAGTATTCATATGGTGGAAAATTTTGAGAAATTATGCTTCTAAGAAGACCAGGATTGAAGAAGAAGAATGTAGGGAGGAGAAAGAACGGGTAAGAATGGTGGCACGGTTTACAATTTTCCACCATTTACATGATTTATGGATATCATTTCATTAATCATGCAGTGGTAAACCTGTAAATTACTAAATTCTCTGATAAAGTTCCTACCTTTTTTTTTTTAGTTCATACAGTTATATGGTCTTTGCCTTCGTTTACATTTCCAAAGTGTATCAGTGATATGCATAATGATATGGATTAAGTGGCATTATTTTCACCTTTTTTCCAGCTCTGGCACTTGGGTGAGCCTCCATGGACAAACTTCAGAAGGGCTTAATATCCACATTTGCTTAGATAATGTAATCCTACACAATGTGCCAAATTTGGTCCGTTTAGGCCAAAGTGAACAATTATTCAGCTGTGCTACTGGACAAAAAATAGCTATTGATATATTGTTCTTCACCCACCACCCCTATCCCTTGAATCTGCAACACGCAACCACAATCCTGTATTACAAACAATCTGTATGGGAGAATATCGTTAGGTTGTTTAAACTATTTTTATAATCATTTCAAAACAGTTGTACTGTGTGGAATACGGAAAACAGAAATCAGCAGAATTGCCACGCGAGCGCGTTGGGACATATGGCATGTCTAGCGTTGCGCTCAAGTGGTAAAAGCCATACTTGCAGGCAGGTGATAGGCAAAGAAAGGAAATACTACAGCTTGTCCCAATAAAAAATTACAACGGCACTTCCTGTAACGATTACTTTAATGATGTATCAAATGCACAAGTAAAAGGATGCATAACTTTTGGAGAAAATGCAAATTTTCGAGAGAAAAAAGGACACAACATATTAGAGAGCACCTCGCACGTGACGTTACAACATCAAAACTTTCAAATATCCTAACTTTATGAACCTTTGACGGATTGCCAATAAAAATCTTTCATGAATCAGAATGATATTTCAGGGTATGAAACTCAACTTATTGATATTGATATTGATATTGAAATTTATTGGCCAATCAGAAATTTCATTTTCACTGGTTTACATTCATAAAAATAAAGAATGTGACATCACACAAAGTACATATAAACAGAAAGATATATACAATTATACTAATTCTAAAGGATACACGATGTTTATATTAGCTTTACAATCACTGAAACTGTGCAAAACACCCGTGCAAGGCTTATATTGGGTTGTACGAAATTAACACTTATTACACCAATATTAGGAAACCTGCATTGGTTACCAATGCGGCAGAGAATAGCATTCAAGGTCGTACTAAATTGTATACAAAACACTTCTTGGTCAAGCTCCTGGCTACATTACAGAATTATTGAGGTATAAAACCAGAATTCATGGTCACAATTTGGGCAGTTAAACGGGTCCCCTGCTTTTACCGATTCCATCCTTCAAAAAGTAACGCTAAGTGATCAAGCGTTTGCTTATGTAGCCCCTAAGCTCTCGGACATATACCCCCGAACGTTAGGGAAACACCGTCCGTAACACAACTTTAAATCAAAGCTCAAAAACACATCTATTTAATTAGTAGCCAGTATTCTAGGAGTCCTATAAAGCGCAGTAGAATATAAACTTGATGGAATAGTTTCTGCGTTCTTTAAATTTATATGTTATTATTATCAGTATTATTACATTTTGGAGACTGATCTTCGCGCCTGGGCGTTAAAAAGGTGAATCGAGTTGGGGACGAAAGATTGCCTAAAACGGGTGGTCCTAGTACGGGGGACACGTATTCCTGATCTGTTAAACTTAAAATTGTCATTGAGTGGGTGGGTGGGGTCAGACATAATGAGTTTTATTTTGCTAGCGACTTTTTCTTTATAGATAATCTCAAGTGAAGGCAAGTCTACTCCTATTGTCCGTTGGGCAACCTTTCTTGGTTGTTCGAGCCTCTTTAGATCAGCCTTTGTGACATTACCTTATTACCTTATTATTGTTATTATTATTATTACCTTCATCTCGATTTGCTTCAGTGGTCGGGAAGAATGGGGATCTTTTGTCGATCATGTCCGATGTCCCTTTCCTCTATAATTTGTAACGAGACGTGTTGTCCATTGTGTTCACGCTTCATGATCGAGATTGTTTAGTGTGTTCTTGCACAAATATATATATTAAGAAAGTGACGGAATGATTCATTTTTATTTCAATCTGATGACATAGATAACGAGCTAAATGTGGTAAAAGAAAATAATATTTCTGATTTTTGCAAATGGTGGTAAGAGGTGAAAATATATGATTGAGAATAACACACATACAGCGTGAACACAATGGACAACACGTCTCCTTACAAAATCTGGAGGGAAGGGACATCGGACATGATAAACAAAAGATCCTCATTCTCCATGACCACTGAAGTAAATCGAATATATTTTTTTTGCAAAATGATGGTAATAAAACATAGTTATACACCCTGAAATATCAGTCTGCTTAATCTAATATCTTAACAGTTATTGCTGCGGAAAGTGCCGTTGTAATTTTTTGAGGACAAGCTGTATAGTATCGAGAAGGACGTGGGTCTACTCACATGGTGCCGCACAGAGGTGCTTTCTCCGTTCTTCCTCAGATCGCCTCTGTCATTCTGGTACCTAAGCAGCTGTAAGCAGTAACCAGCTCTACCAAGTCGAGTCAGAAAGTGACTTAGCGAGACGCAGCCAAACCAATTAGAAACTATTCACAATGTCAAAAGTGATTTCATGTCTTCTCTAAATCCATTTGTTATGCCTTTCAAAGATTGGCAATTAGAGATGAATAATTTCAAGAAAAGGTCTAGAATGGTCGGTTGTGTTGTGTTATCCCATGGACCTACTAGCTAGTATGTCTATGATGGTTATCCTATAATCCAAAACAAATGTCAATACGGTATGTCAAAGGGCTGAATATCAGGTGAGGACAGATATTCATAAAGTCAAAAGTGATTTCATGTCTTCTTTAAATCCATTTGTGATACCGTTTAAAGATTGGCAATAAGAGATGAACAATTTCAAGAAAAGGACTAGAATGGTCGGTATGTATTGTGTTATCCTATAATCCAACACAAATGCCAATTATGCGGTATGTCAAAGAGCTAATTCATTTAATGGCAATCCGATCATTACCTGGGCACGAGCGGACAGCTCCAGTAGGTCGTGTAGCTGATAAAACAAATCAATGCTGGCGAATGATAAAGTTCTAATAGCAAATTAATCGGCAGGAGAGCAGGAGGAAGTTTAACAATCAGATTTTCAGAATGCGGAGTAAAAACTCATAGATCAATATGAATTTATGTAAAAAGATACTTTGTAAAAACTAATCAATCGTTAACTTGTTGATGGCCAAACACAAATTTCTGCAGTATGGGACCTAGCCTAGGTACTAGGCTGTGAGGTGCATGGACACAACTCAGTCTGTAGACAACTATGTCTGGTAACACAGACTATGCCCCAATCCCATCCTCGCTCCATGAAGCCAGAGGAGCTATGACGTTATTAGGGCGTAGTCTGTGTTAAGAGACATATATAGTTGCGTTTATATCACTCATACCCAGCTCGCCCCATGCGTTTTGTGATGACTGGGGAAAAGTACTATGTCACGGCCGTGATATAGGAAAACCAACTACATCATGGCTGAGCGTAATTGCTGGTGCGTTACCCAGCAGCATGGAACGATTGGCAATTAGAGATTAATCATGTCAGGAAAAGGGCTAGAATGGTCGGTTGTGTTGTGTTATATCACATGGACCTACTAGCTAGAATGTCTATGATGGTTATCCTATAATCCAAAACAAATGTCAATACGGCATGTCAAAGGGCTGAATATCAGGTGAGGACAGATATTCATAAAGTCAAAAGTGATTTCATGTCTTCTTTAAATCCATTGGTGATACCGTTTAAAGATTGGCAATAAGATATTTTATGTCTTCTTTAAAGCCATTTGTGATACCGTTTAAAGATTGGCAATAAGAGATTAATAATTTCAAGAAAAGGACTAGAATGGTCGGTATGTATTAATTATGTTATCCTATAATCCAACACACGTGTTATGTCAATGGAAGGGGTATTTAATGAAATGACATGACAACCTTCTCGAAGCTGTATCTCGCCTATGTTTGAATCTCTTAATCTGAAATTTTAGTATGTTGTACCTGAGTCTACTAGGTTTTGAAGCGTTTTCTCCATATTTTAATCAGATGTCAGAATCATGGTGAAATTTTAGCTTGAATATCGATTTCTAGGTCATTCTAGCCCCTGCTGGGCGTTACGTGTAAACCCTTTCATTGCCATCCACATTGTATCTCTATGTGATTTGTGTGTATTACTTGTAAATCAAGTGACACGTGGCACCCAAAGAGTTAACTGAATGGGAAGATTTGTGGCTCAATGGGTAAGGCGCCGTTTTAAGAACTCGAGGACCCCGGTTCGATTCTTGGAGTGGGGTGGGGTTAATTTTTGTTATCCTTTTGCAATGTTTATTTTGCCACCTTCTTCTGTTCTATCCCTCACTTTGTCATTCTCTTTGAGATTTTCTTTCCCATTCTCTTTCTCTCGCCACTTTATCTTACATGACTATTAATCACATGCTGTTAGTATACACATGTAACCATTTAGGCAAGTCTCTGAAAAGTTATTATATTGTAAGTGCGGTATGAGCTTTCTTGAGCGGTGTCTGATTGATTTCTTTTAATATGAATACATGGTGTCACAATTGAAGGTCTATAGTGTCACCGTGCATTTACCAGCCCATGTCTGTGCATGATTTTGCCAATGCAGACCACCTTATACTTGTCCACAAGTATGTCTCGTTGAATATTCAATGTTCGTGAAAGAGTGTTGCTAAAGGTTCAGATTCCAAAGATTATGTCCTAACGATTGATCGCAACGTGACAATAAGTCTGGAGGATAGAAATGGAGCATTGGACTTGTGATTGAAATTCGCTCCCGTTGATGACGGTACAGCGGTTCTGTAGTGACTATGGCCCGTAACAATTTCCATGGTGATTTGCCATTTGGTCCAATCCTAGTTGGTCCACTCACCATTTCATCTACCATCACATTCTGATATGTATGATTTAGGGTAGGGGGTCTGGAACATGGTTAACGGTTGGGGTTATGGTGTAGATTAATATTGTTGATAAGTTAACCCAGTATTTTAATCTAAAACGGTATTTTTAAGGGGTTCCTTAGTTGGTCCACTCACCATTTCGTCTCGTGAACATATTAATAAATATTTGCTTTACAAGTCACATCATCAATTTACATAAGACGTCCAAGCAAAGGTCCCACCACCTCGACACCCTTAAACGTATAGCCCACCCTGAAGTTAAGTTCGTTTCAATAAAAGCAGAAACATAAAAGAAACGTATCATTGAAGGTTTGACGGATATCCGTCAAAGGATAAGAAAGTTATGACAAATTGCAATTTTAATTTTTGTGACGTCACGTGCGAGGTGCTTTCCCCATATGGTGTGTGCTGTATAATTTCATTAATTGCTCTTTTTCTCATTTTGATGAAGGTTTTTTTTTTCATACAGTTATGCGTGTAAGAAATCGTGTTTTTAATGATGAATGAATTGCGCAAGTAGAATGATGCATATCCTTTTAAGAAAATCGACATTTTCATAAAAGTTAGCACACAACATTTGTTAGAGCATCTCGGACGTGACGTCACAAAATCAAAGTTTCAAACAATGGTCACTTTCTTATCCTTGATATTCATCAAACCTTCACTAACATGTTTCTTACATCGAGGCTGATTCTTCTCACGGATGTCGAATATGTGTCGTCCCGCATCTGAGCGTTCTGTGTTAGCAATCGTGGCGTGAACGATCCTTTTACTAATCAACGTCAACGTATAGCGCTGGCTTGCATCTGAGATGTTGGTCCAAGACTCGCTTGAAGCATTTAGGAAAACCACCTGACCTGAATTGTTTCACACAATGTGTTGTTGTTCTTCGTGAAGTAGTGGGTTTGATAAATTAAACATGATGGAAGTAGTTTGCGTGTGAATCACATTGAGAGTTTGAAGTGACTGCGACACACACCAAAATGGTTCGTGAGCTTTTGACTTGCCAAAAAATAAGAAGACACAAAAACAGAATATGATCGTGATATCCATGTCGGAAAGTCAGTGTAAAATGATTTAAGAAAGCACTCGTATTCACAGCTTACCTGTGTTGTTCTAACTATAACGCAGAATTCAGGATGGCCATATATTCAACCGTGGCCAGCTATATATACGGTCAACTTGTACCATAAAGTTCTCGCAGCTCGTGCGCAACTCTTCCACATGTTTTTTTTTTGTTTGTGTGTGACATAAAAACACGCCTCACGTATTTTTGCAATCCCATTAATCACTGGCCAAAGCTTAAGGAAATCACCAGTGTCGAAATTATGACACGGTTTCTGTTAACGCAAGGACAAATAGAGCGACACAATTTGGCAATGGTACGTAATTAATCATTAAGTTTGTTTTCTGAAACCAAACTCCATGATGATTGAGTATTTGTTTTGACCGAGAAGTGCTGAGATGCTTAGTAAATAGTCTCCACTCCACGCTGGTGATGAAATACTTGATGGGATATGGCTCATCATTTATCATACTTTGCTTCAAGTGATGCGGTTCGTTTCAGTGCTCTTGACTAGAGGGTTCATCGTTTGTCACTCTCATGTTTTTTGTCCTTTATTCAGTCTTAATTTTTTTAACCGAAAATTGTAAAAAAAAATATTTAAAAAAATCACATTCTTTGCCCCAAAATGCAATAAACATCACTCCAAAGCGCAACAAATGTGACACCATCTTTAAGATAAAGGTACTGACTTGAATATGATATCTCAGGTGAGAAAAAGTTATATTTAAATTCTATCAATAAAATTGACCGATACTTCTTTTCCACGTCAGCCATTTTGAAATAATGGCCGCCATTTTCCTGCATATTGTAAAGGTACAGGTAGTACACGTTGTAATTGTGCAGGTTTGTACCTCAAACACATCGACAGCTAACAACCTTTTACAACAGCCCGTGTCAGGTAAACTTGTCTTAATTCCTGGGTTATTTGTCGATTTAGCTCTCGCATTTACAAAGTATTTCTAGAAATTAACATAGTAAAGACAACATGATAGCAAGCACTGTCACCTCGTAAAGGAGGCCTCACCTACATGTATATCACCGCAAAAAAAGAAATGCACGAGAAATTAAACTACATAGTCGTTTAAGAATCTTGCTTTGACATGTTTGTTGTGGGTACTAAATTGATGGCCATTGTGGACTCCATGCAGACTGCGATCGAGTACTATTAAAACGCGATTTGTTATTATGCGTGACTGGCAACACAAGAACACTTCAACCTAAGTTACAGGTAAGCAAGGAAAGGGGTTCAAGGCGTAAAATAAATCATGCTCCAGAGCGAAATGTGTCAAAAGATTGTTTTGGCTGTGTTTGGGAGTAGTTTCCGTGCAAACTTTCATTCTCGCTGGTATTTTCTTGCTGCAAATGTAATTGGCCATCATGTTAACATGCATTTGCACGATACATCGAGAATGTTTTGTTGGAATTACTTTTTTAAAAAAAATATTGCCATGATTGGGCTGCGGAAACACATCATTTATTTAACTTTGGTCGTTTATTATTGGAAATTTCATCGGCCAATGCAATTGATTCACTCCATCAAAAAATAGAATCCAATGCAAAAAAAAACAACAAAAAAAACACGTGGCACTCTGGCATTGGAATGGAGTCCACTCCAAAGATGTGATCCCATATGTGATACGCACGCAATGTTAAGAAGAAGTGATTTTAACTCTTTTACATTAATAGAACATGTCTCACTAAATGATTGAAGTATTTCAGCCATATTGTGTTGCAACTGTCTCCCACCCCCACCCCCCCCCCCCCCACACACACACACATACACACTTAACTCTTTGCATGCCACATCTGTATTTTATTCACAATACGCACAAATTCCACAGACCGCCATTGTGTCTGGCTCACAAAGGGCTTAGCTAAATCCATGTATCATGAAGGTGACAGATGGGATTACCATCAGTGTCAAGACGCATATACATGTAAATAGTGGTAGTGAAATACGAGCTGTGATTGGTTAGATTGGTACCATGTGACCTCCGTTCAAAAAGTTACATTGTACATATGCCAATATAACTTTCGATTGTTGGAGTGTTAAACCAGTGTTAAATGAATGGGGAGAATATCAATTAATTTCTTTTGTAGTCGATATATTTTTATATCGATTCCCAACAGTAGCCTTTTTTCATTTCCGATTGCAGATAGAAATACAAATTTACGTGGTTTAACCCTGGCTGCAGACGACAAATTTTTATTGTCGATGCCTATCGTAGGTGAAAGTTATCGGACACCTTTTCTGTCAATTTTTCACTCATCAAACGACCGGCAAAAAATGTCACGAAAAACTACAAAATGGATAATAACTGTCTTCCTTTACGGAAGCGGATCTTGCTTCCATTATAGACGGCAATGATTCCACGCGGACTAAAGGAGTGATAATCTACTCTTTGAATATCGTGAGGCAGAAAGAAGTGGTTTCAGCAGTACTATCCGAGCGATGCAGTGCCCCTGAACTGAACGATTTTCTACAGTCTCTCTATACCGAGCTCGGCCGCCAAGGTAACCATGGTAACGGGGAGTGTTGTGCGAAGAGGTTGGTGATCACTCTTCGGTAAGGTTTGCAGCGTCACTTTTAGGAGCAGCGGCAATTTGATATCTGTAAAAATGCTGCATTCGATGGATATAATGACATGTTCAAAGCCAAACTCCACAAATTGAAGGCCGAGGGAAAAGGTGCAATTCGACACAAGGACCCGATTACACCTGAGGATATGACAAACAACAGGGAGTCTTTTGACACGACTGTACGAAAGGATTTGCAGAATACGGTGTTCTTAGACCTCATGTTACATCTCTGCAACAGGCCAGGGAACATCTTCGCCAAATGAAGAAAGATTTCGCTGTACAGACAGATTCAGCTAATCAACAATACGTCCATAGTCTATTGTTCGAGATATGATTACCAATTAGAACCATCGCGGCGAACTTAATCATGAAGAAAGCCAGAGTGGAATGATGTATGCAACTATAGTAATTCTGACTGCCCTGTAAACTCGTTTGTTGAATATCTCTCTCACCTCAATGAAAACTGTGATGCATTACGACAGCGACCAAAGGCAAGAAGGCCTGCTCAGTCAACTATCCCTTGGAATGACAATGTATCTGTGGACTTACATACTCTTGGAAACAAGATGTCAGTGATATCGAAACAAGCGCAATGCTCGAGATAGTCCACTGCCTGGACTCTATTGTTTTGTATTCACTTACCGCGCACGGGTTACTCGCGCGTACGCGTACGTACGTAGGAAAATCTCCACCTCCCGATTTGGTGGGCGGACGGATCGCGATTTTTTTTTCCGTGATGTTAACGCGTCACAACTGCCAATTCGCATTTTCTTGGCGTCTTGAATAAAGACCACGTCTGGTCTGCGCGCGATATGCGAATATATGCGATATGCATGCGAATTGCACTACTACCTATAGCGCTTGCTATGCTGCTTCTACGTACGTGTAGAGTATGCAATATCAGCTCTACAGCAATACCATGTCTGAAACTGGATGTAAAGGTGCCTCAATTCCTCAACGGATCTAGGCCATGTACATGTAGATCTATATCTTCTTCTTGTTCTAGATCATAGTCATTAGAAATTCAATTCATAATCATAATCATAAATTACTCTATTCTAGTCATAGCCACAGGACTCGGTCTTAACTTAGAAGAGTCTACTAACAGTAACAAGTTAACATGTTACTGTTAGAGCAATTTTGTTACTTCTAAAGTTAGACTACATTATGATATGAATTAAATTTCTTAATAAAAGTAACAACTAGCACTAGACCTAGTAACTTAACTTAACCCTAGACAAGACGAAACCGTCATAATTCTAAGACTAATTCAGTTCATGGACATCGATCATTAAAACGCGTGTTAATTAATGGCATGCACAAAATTTGAAGTCAGTATCATTTTCAACTTTGACCTTTGTCTTTATAAACATGACTGTCAATTTGTAGTTTCCATATCCATGGTAATGCGGCATTAAAATGTTCATGAATAAATTTTAGGAAGAGTCACCAAGTTTGAGGGAAAATGATCAGAGCACATAGATATATAGAGATGGCCCATTTGGTAGGGGGCACAATGTGCCCCCCCCCCCCCCCTTGAGTAATATAGACTAATAAGTCTTCGCACCTAGATCTTGGAGGAAAGTATCCATGCTGAGTATGATGCACACAACTTGATGATTCAGTACTTGTCTGATTGCAATATAGACCTAGAATCTAGATCTAGGGCCTACAGATATTTTGAAGTGAGAATATTATGGGCAATCACATTATTATGAGTCTGCCAGAGTCTACTCAGAAAAGCATAGATCTTGATCTACACATATTTATGACTCCTACATCTGTTGTTCCACCCAGTCAGTTAAGACAAATGGATTTACATATTTATAAGGTGAACAATTTTAAATACATAGATAAAGTATGGAATTCCATAGATTGCAAGATCTAGTTAATGCACACTCCGAGAGGTGTATAAAGCTCTATTCTATCCACTAGCTAGAATGTGCACACTGCATTCGGCGATCATCGTATAGAAACATCGTTTAGAAGTCCACGCGCATGCGTACTGCCTACCTATATCGACAACGGCTTGCAATCAAGTCGCTCTGAGGAATAAAATTAGCCGATGTGACGCGTTAACATCACGGAAAAAAAAATCGCGGACGGATCACTGGGGTTTGCGCGTTCAGTGGGGATAGCGCCCTCAACGGGGGTAGCGCGTTAGTGTATTTCTTGCCAGTGCGCTACGCGTACGGAGGGGGAAAAACAACCACAAAAGACCAGTATCTGGTCTATGCTCGAGAGTGTACACCAACCACTGCCTCCGTGTCACAGCCATCAACAAAAAAAGCTTGACTTTGTTGATAATGCTGGCTTTGAAGCTCGCCACATAATGGCAATTTCTGGCCATCGCTCTGATAACAGCATCAACCATTATTCAAGAGTCCGAGAGAGTCAAAAGAGGAGAATGAGTTTGACCATCGTTAGTTACAATGAATAGACAGCATCGTGTTCTTCAACCTCTGGCTCTGCCAGAGAGGTACTTCAACAAGAGAGATCTTCAACAAGATATAATTCTAAGTTCGTCAGGATATCTAGCACTGCCACTACTAACAACTTTCCTCGATCGTCTTCACCACCACAGGGACACGCACAGTCATCACACCTTCAACAATTGTAAGGTCAAAATAGTATGTAATAATGAAATAACTAACTTGCAACATACTAGACTAGGTATAGGCCTAAACTGTCTAGACCCAAGACTTGTGTAAACATTTCTGTCATTCTAAACTCTTGGAATGGAATCCATGGATGTATTTGGACTTCATTGTTTGGAGTTAGTTGTTTGGAGTCCATTCAACTAGGAGTTCATCGACTGTTTGGAGTTTATTTGTTGCTAATTGGAGTTCATCGTTCTCAAGTGTTAAATTGGAATTTCACAAAAAAAAAAGGTAAGTAGAACGTATGCCATCTAGATCTACACTATGGTAAAACTCATAAAGGGGAACTTAGATCAATGGATACATTTACTATAGTAAATAGTGAGGGTTCTATCATACAATATTACTGGACTACATGAACTCCAAATGCACAATTATCCCGAGTGCAGGTCTATTTCACCTTGGCCTTCGGCCTCGGTAAAATAAACCTGCACTCGAGATAATGTTATATTTGTCGTACATATAATCCAGTATATTGAACAGTACAATAGATTGTACACTGTTTACATGATAAACGTAGTGGCAGCACTACAATCGAATGACTCGAACCACTATCCGAACCAAGCAGAGTGCGTCCCAATTAGTAATCACGTGACTTCTAATCACATGTATGTACATCATGCCAATGGTAATAACATGTGGACAGTTCAAGCCGCTATCACATACATCATGACATGTGCGTATCAGCCAATAAAACGAATTATTTGAGAAAATGTGCCATGATTTCAAACAAAACATTTTACGGTGGAATCCACTTGTTTCCTATGTGCTTTTTCATGGAAATGTCTATATTCTTCTCGCTATTAACGGTGACGCATTGATGGGATACGAGCGTTTTTCGTAAGCTTTTGCTTGTGATGAAATGAACAAAGGGACACCATTCATGTGATTTTTCCGTGATAAATTTATTTGTGATATATTAATAAAGTTTCATATATATTAAACAAGATCTATTTTACGATTTTCCAGGAACTATATGACATAAAAGCCCATTACATTGACATACATGCATATAAAGGAAATAAACAAGTTTGGACGATATGGTCAGTCAATATTTACATGCATCTTTAAATGTACGTTACGTATTCCTGAAGAACGTGTGTGACATGCGAGGCTTTCTTTGTAAATTAAATTTATCTGTATCAGGTTATCGGACATCCATAATCCAAACTGAAAAAGATTCATCCGACAAGTTACTTTATTATTCGCCTCTTCTCATTTTGTTATTTGCTTGCCCAACAAAGCAATACGCGCCATGGTGTTACCTATACAAACTCTTCTTCTTTCGTGTTGGGTAGTAAAACATCAAGCTATTTCTTGGAGCTGCGTAAGCCAGTTGATTTGTGCGTCTTTGTTTATAGATGGCTCTGTGCCGAATTTTTTAGCGCCCTCTTCGATGCAAGACTTCAATCGTGTGTTGTGACCGGAGCGAAACGGGATTGTGGCACAGTAAAAGTTATACAAAAATAGGGAAACAAGTTAACGGTGAAATTAGATTAAGATAAGAAAAATACAAACCGACATAACATGGAAATATTAAATGAACACGTTACAAATAACTTAATACCTGATATAAGTTCCTATATGATATGACTATGGGACTCTTTGATTAACATAACACAAGGCATTAGCAATATTGTGTCTCGCCCACTTGCGAAAATAACCAGAAATATCGCGATCTCCGTTGCTACGCAAAAGAATTGTATCCCTGGCTGATTGTGAAATATCTGCCATAGAATGTAACATTCCATAAATGAGAAGGGCTATTTCACGCAATGCTACTTCCTCTATCTACTCCCCCTCCCCCACCTTCCCCCTTCTTTGAGATGGAATAAAAAGCCTCCACCAAGTTCTATTAGATTAGACAAAGACAAAACAGGATGATAATCAGTTGCACAATAGAGGCGAAGTAAAATAGTGACTTTGACTAAATTTGCATAAATGTGCATGAGTAATGTTTGCCTAAATCTACATCAGTAATGCTCACACATGCTTACACAATTCTATGCACAAGTTAGGAAGCCTTCACCAAGAGTCTTGCAAGTAAACTTTAATGTATGACCTCAAATGACCTTTGACCTTATCATTGGACCTCTTACAGCACAATAACATGCAGGTGCCCCCAGTGCATCCGTCATCCAAGTTTGATTGCCATTGTAGCAACATGTGATGAGTTATGTGTGATAAGAGAGTCTTGCAAGTAAACTTTAACGTATGACCTCAAATGACCTTTGACCTTATCCTGTGACCTCCAACGGTACCATAACTTGAAGGTACCCCCAGTGCATCTATGACCCAAGTTAGGTTGTAATCCAAGCAACCTATGTGAAGTTATTTGTCAAAAGAGAGTCTTGCAGGTAAACTTTAACGTATGACCTCAAATGACCTTTGACCTTATCCTATGACCTCCAACGGCACCATAACATGAAGGTACCCCCAGTGCATCTATGACCCAAGTTAGGTTGTAATCCAAGCAACCTATGTGAAGTTATTTGTCAAAATAGAGTCTTGCAGGTAAACTTTAACATAGAAAAAAGAGAGTCTTGCACATACTCTTTAATATATGACCTCAAATGACCTTTGACACCATCACATGACCTCTGACAACACCATTACATGAAGATACCCCTAATGCTTCTATCAACCAAGTGTGGCTGCCATTGCTGTAACAGTTGCCAAGTTATGGATCATAAGAGAGTCTTGCAGGTAAACTTTAACATTTGTGACGGACGACGGACGACGGACGGACGACGGACGGACGACGGACGGACGCCATTTGGATCCCTTAGTCTCGCCTTCACCTCCGGTGGGCGAGACAAAAATGACACGAAAACGTTGATGATATGTTTTAGGGGACTGATGTATATACACAGTATCAACACTATTCAAATGTATGTCATCTATTTGGTTGAAATACCGAACTAAAGCTAAAGCCACAGTCTTGTGTAGGTTTTACAACATTAAAAAAAATATCTTACTTATCTTACTTCTTCAAACATCCTTTTAAAAATTGGCACCACATGGTGTCACTGAAAGTGTCTCAGTAGTATTCTTTTGTATTCATTCATTTTGCACTAAGTAATTGCGTCCGATATACCTTTCATTCCTATATTACATAGGTTTTCATTGCGAACCACCCGATTGCACATAAACATAATACATGTATAACGAAGCACTCCTCTATCTCCATAGATAATACAGTGTATATCATATATTCCGTCTTAATTCTGATTGTATAATACAACTATTCCATGGACGTCACCAGGGGGGTGCGGAGGGTACGAATTCACCCCCTTCAGATCACATTTTTTTTTATTTATTTATTCATTTGTTTTAAGAAGGGGGCGAGTTAGTTTTTTTTTTTTTTGGTATATACAAACAACCCATCAATTGAAATTCAATGTTAAAAATAAAGCGAACAGCTTTTATATAGAATCCAACTAAAACCCAAATCCTTATTTTGAAAACTCCAGGGAATATCTCTGCTATCTATTGGCAGGTGAACTAGATGTCCATACTACATCATGATATATTGATTGTATAAGTTTTCTGTTTATATTTGTGTAAGCAGTCTTCAAAGTTTCTTTCAGAGGCTTCAAATCAGCTGACAGAAAATTCACACTCCTCAGTTATGCTTTCAAGAATTGTAAATAGAAGTATGATGAAAGAAATTTGGTTATTATTTGGAAGTGTGTATCTAAAACGTTACATAAATAACTAAGGGAATGAGAAATAACATTTTAAGATCCACAGCTCGGAATACTAAGTTTGTTAACGTAAAAATGAAGCCTCCGAGACAACAAATTGCGGCAACTCGTTCTCAAAAAATGGTGAAGCATTCACATTAAAACCTATCTGGTATTTTTCATTGAACATAACAAAAGCATCTCCCAACATTCCAAAAATAATACAGAGCTGTACAAAAAAAAATCAAACGGTATTTTTATGTACACAAAAAAGTGAAATTTAGGGTTCTAATGTGCCCACAAAAATTAAACAAAGTTATAATTGAAGAAGTTTATGCTACCCGGGGTACTGTAGCATCCAATGAGGTCACTCATATGTCACAGTATCTATAAATTCTGTGGCTTTATGAAATTGCTACAAACAAAAATGTTGAAATTTCAGAGTTGCACCCTGTACTTTCAACATAACCATATATAAATCAGGTGAATGAAATAACTTAATGGAAAGACAGAGTGTTAAAAAAACATCCAGATTAAAAACATTAAGATTGCACATTTTCATTATTTGGTTGCGTTATTTGCGCTACTTCGATATACCTGTATCGAAGTAGGGCGACCATATACTATACCATACTGAAACGCCATGAGAGAGGAAAGATATATAGAAATAGGTGACAGAAATAGAGAGAGAGAGAGAGAGAGAGAGAGAGAGAAAGAGAAAGACAGAGAGGAAAGAAGGAAGGACAAGTCAAACAGAAAGGAAATAGGGAAAGAGGACTATTAAGAATGAAAAATGAAAGAAAAAGGGGAAAAGAAAGTCTAAAAAATGGAAAAATGACATTTCAATGCGATAATGAAAATTTCAATACATGTGTCTCATATATTATACATTTTAGTTATAGGCTAGTTTACTTCTACCCCTATCTGTGCCACCAGTAGCACTGCTTGACATCGGAATTGGTAATTTTTGTGTCTTTTTCCCATAAACGCACCCCCCCCCCCATCCCCACTGTGTTCTGTGTGTATTTTGCGAGCATGAATTGATTATGCGTATCCTTCTCTAAAGCAAAAGTTACAAAAAATAAAGCATTCCAAATCGTCTTTATTATTAACGGTTGACTAACATAATTATGAAAATTGCGCAAATCAGGACCACAGGCCTTCTTGAGAAATAAAACCAGCCCAAGTGTGCTATGAATAGGCAGCGGAAGTGACGATTGGTCAGTCATCACGTGGCAGTCTCCCTACTGACCAACTCAGTCAGCAAGGAGATGACTGTATCTCGGTGCTCTGGTCCAAAGTGAATCCTGTTTAGACAACATAAAACGAGAACAAAGACAATTTGTTTTTGTTTCAATTTTGTTCTAAAAGTCTAAAATTCTTCTGATTTCCTTTATCAACTCACATTTCTATACAATCCTGTAGTGTACTTTGTGACAGTTACTTCAACCAATTCTTTCAGATGTCATGAATTTTAAGGAGCCTTTTAGAAATGTATTGCAAGATCACTTTATTGACGATATACGAGCGCAATAAAGGGATCCAAAGCCATAACAGGCCAAGTGTGAAATACGTGATAAAGAAAGAAAAATGAAAACATGCATTAAAGTTTATATAAGTCCAGGTAAGTATATATGAACAAAAATATTAGCGACGGTACACCAAGTATAAATTATAATTCTATAAAAAAAAAATAAAAAAAAAATCTGTATAAAATCAGCCTTACTCATCATGATATGGTTGGATACACAGACTTTAATCGTCAGAATTTAGGTTCCGAACTCGGGTTATTTACATCGAATAACTAAGAGAAATTATACAAAAGCCTAAGTGTGTCTCGTTATCTTCGTGTCATGACAAAATCCTGTTTCCATAATTAATGAATCAAGAATCAACACGAATTCATCTTAAACTTCAGTTATGATCAGTTGATGACACTCAAACGAAATTCCAAAGCAAAGATAAAGATGAAAGAAGGAAATTGTTTAATGTATGATGAAATTATGAATCCGCTTACCAGTGGTTGAAAAAGCAGTAGATTCGATACAGTTTCTCTCTCTCCTTAAAGCCGGGCTGCTCGGGGATCAGTCGGTGGTAGGAAGGGAAGAATTCTTGATTGAATTCGACGAAATCTCTCGTGATCGCAAGCTCGAATTCGTGGTGGCCGTAAACACAGGCGGGGTCGTAGATGACTGGAGTGAGTACATGGGGTGAATGATGAGGGACGGGGTGGAGGTAGGGATGGATAAGGTAGAAGAGGGGAGAGAGAAGGGATGCAAATTGAGATAATCATGTGGGTAGAGAATGTGGAGGAGAAACGAGCTCTTTGAAAAAATAGAAGAACAAGAAGAAGGATGAAGGGAGCAAGAAAAGAACGAAGGAGATAACAAGAAAGATAATCGTGATGTAAATAATTCGAAAAGATGCATGTGTATCGGAAAAGAGGAGAATACGAAGAAATCATAAAAAAATGAAAAGAAGAACAAAAAGAAGATTAAAAAAAGCCAAAAAGAAATAATTAAAGAAAAGAAGAGAACAAATGGGGTGAGTAAATATAATGAGAGCAAGAAAAAAAATTTTTAAGAAATTGGAGGGCGACAAAAGGGAATAGGGTCATCGCAACGCAAAGGACCAGCATGAGTACAGGAAATTGCATTTGAGAAAGAAAGACAATAAACAATTATTTGATAATGAGATACTCAGAAGAAAGGCCTTACCTGGTCCCGCTTCAATCTCGGCCACGTTGGCTCCGTGTAGATCGCCGTGTAGCAGAGCGGGTGTAATGGCCCCAAGACCCTTAAAAAGTCCAGGAATGACCCGGGGAAAATGGGCCCATAGTTCCCGCACTTGCCTGTCACTGTAGTCCCGTTCAATTATATCGATGCGGCTCTTTAAGAGCTGGCGGGTGAAGAACGTCTAGAATAAAACGTAGAATTCTCATTCAAAGTTGCATATTGCTATTTGTCTGTATTTCTTGTAGTGAGTTTGCAGCTCAAGTTGTTGACTTCAGTTTTGTGAAATGGTGCTTGAACATATATTTATATAGTTCTTAACATTGAATAGTTGCATACTGTATTCAGAAAATTATTGACCCATTTATGTAATATAATTCAAATACTTAGCTTCGTATTGCATTGTGAACCATACACTTTTGTTCCTTACTGTATATATTGTATTATTGAAACTTGAACCTCAAATATATAATCTACAATTGATGTTGAATATCATCGTTATATAGGCCTATTGATTTCAGATTGCAATTTTACGGGACTTCAGTAAATGGTGCTACATTTTTAATGTTGAATTATTGTCTTAGTTTCATTTCCAAATTCCATTATAAATGTTAGTTTTAATGGTGATGTAGCTCTTGTGCTGGCCACGCAAATTAGTTGTGTCAAACCAACGGTATACGCAATTTACATACAAATGTATCACTTCAGTCCTACGTCTGAAGTTTCATATTTTACTAAATGGGTATGTCTTTGAAGGCAGCTTATTTGCATAGTGCAACACATTCGACCTACCACCCAGTCATCGCACCACGTGTTATCCAGTGGGTAGTAGCCGCAGCAAGTGGTTGCGTGGAAACCGAACTGGGTCACGGCGCACGGCTCCTCTCGTCCCTCCCCTTCATCTAAAGAGGACACGCCCATTCCCACTCGCCCCGCCCTCTTCTCAGCTCGTATCATCAACTCACGGTTGTGCAAGTGTAACCTGGAAGAAAGTGAGAATGGGAGGGGGGGGGAAGGTATCAGGAGTGGTTGGATTTAGTGGGTCAGAAGGGTAATCGTTGGAAAACATTCCACATTATCATTGCACGTAGACGACAAAGATAAATATAAAGACATGGTACTCGTAGCAATGATATGCAGGATAGACTCAACTTTTAAACTGGTTAAACAAATACCTGATTACTTAAATTGTCAATCAGATTAGAGTTCAATATATCTGTACACTGCGTATGAGACCGAGTCTCTATTCAGACACAGCGGACAAATGGAACTGGTTATTTCCTGCAAAGTACATCGGAATGCATCAGCATTTCATGCTTTCATATTTAAGGAATAGTGCATAAGGCCTTGGGCGTTACAATTTAAAAATGGTATTGAACAGAGCTTGATTAAGATTTTGACATGTTTGAGGACTTATGTAATTATGTGCATTTCCACCAAATTTACCCCCTACTTTGGGTAAGGGGTAAATTTGGGATGTCGCGACCAGTGGTAAGAGCAGAATGGAGAGAAGCGTTCAGTGAGTGGAGCGCAGTGTGTGGAGGGAAAAAAACCGAAGGGCCAGCATCTGAACTACCAATAACCACGACCTAACCCTAACCCAAGGTTGAAGTCGATACAATTATATTGTATGCTCCTTATTAAAGTGTGTTTTTCTTTAAAGATATATCTACCACTCGGTCATTAGATACACATCGAGCCTGACAAAATGTGTACATTATACAGTATCCACATCATTAGGAGCACGCCTGCACACATCCCAGAATTGTCTGAACATTATTATCGATCGGCATATTTGTCTATGACAAAAAATTTGATTGAGAAAGTCCTGTCATACATCACTATTGTATCAAGTGTGGTAAAATGTTGGTTAAATATTTCTCGAATTATCGCCTTAAGAGTGACATTTTAGGATTTGACGTTGAATAATAACTTCTGAGACCCAAGATCTGCTACGTTAATTGTCATGTCACATAATATCATTCCGCCAAGTTTCATGTTTTACGTTATCAGATTCAATGAGATCCAGAGTGACATACGGCCGGAAGGACAACCAACCTGTTCACTTTATCATATTTGTGGCAGAGGCACTCGAAACAATAACGAGCAGCTGTCCACGAATTTAGAATATTATCAGGGTCAGCTTTTTGTTATTGATTTTACATTTCGCACATCGATTTTGTATCACTGAGAGCTAATGCAGGAGAATGTGCTATTCATCGAATGTACAATAGCAATTCATCGATGTCACGCACTTGAAAGTTGAACTCACATAATTTACAACACCAATATAATGTCTGTGCAGTGTGGGCAGTATCATGTCTATGTTAAAAATATGAACTGGGTGCCACAACTTTCGTGTATAGAATGCAGCTCTACTAGAGTACCGAATTATGACGTCAAAATGATCATGTTGTCAAGCCAACAGGTTCTAAACTACATTTACGAGGGAAGAATAAACAACGCTGATCGTAGCAGGAACGCTCAGCGGGAATGCCCGACACTAGCCCGCTAGACAGTTTGGGACCAGTGAACAGTGGTGAAAGTCTCACTTGAGTGATATGGTCTATAACCAGAAACCGGCATAACAAATTATTGATATGATGGAAATTATGACACCACTTCGATGCACCATTCGTGGTGTATCTAATAGTATGTAGGCGAAACTATATTTGCAATCACCATCATAGATTACGCTCGAAAGCGAATTGAGGTCCGTAGTCAACCAAGCTGCTTCACCCCGATTGATAACTTCTGCTCTTGCGTGTTTGTGTGGGGAAGGAGGGAGGGGGTGGTATCACTGCCCAAATGCATCCGATGGATGATGGGCAACCAGAGCTTACACGTACAGACAAGCTGGCTCATGTCCAATGACACGAGATGATCATAGATAATCTTGCATTTTGCATTTTTATTATATCACTTAAGATACGAAATTACAATCATATAGCAAATTAGATATTATAATAATCATATCAATCCAGATGAGTATAATAAAATGGTTGGACTTGGTTTGGTTTTACAAATAAATATGAGTATTATTCGAGTCATGGTGCTTGGTTTAAATGAAATGTCAAGGGGTAAAGAAGAGCTCAGATAAGCTGAACTTGTTGAGAAATTTAAAAAAAATAGTGACAATGCAATTTGAATAAATTTCCGGATTGAATCCAAATACCAAATGAAGTCCAAGTGCGGGGCTAACCTTGCAACCTGCTCGCCCAGGAGTTCGGCATGCTGATCCAGGTCTCGCAGGTCATGGCCGAGGTGTTCCATCACGAAGATGGAGCCTGGTCCATCGGGGTGGTCCAAGATGACCAAGGGCTTGGGGCACCTGATGGTCCCTGTCTGTAAGATAGCCCTCAGACCAGCCCCCTCTCCTTCAAACATTGTTCTCGCCTAAGGAGGCAAGGTTATATCAAGAAACAAGGATTGATACATTCACACATGTGTACAAAAAGGAATTGTACGTTCGATTTTAGCGGTAGAAGTGCAAAGGACTACCCGACCCGAGGTTAGTGGAGTGCCAACTATGACGTCATAGAAAGCAGATCACCAAAATAGATTTTGTATTTGCGATGAAGTTCCTCCAGGAGCGAAAATTATGAGCATGCATGGGCGGAAATCCCGGGGGGACTATTTTCGTTCCTGTACCCCCACAATATCAAGTGCCCCCCCCCCCCCCCCCCCACTGATAGCACTTTTAGAGATTGGGCGGGATAAAAAAAAATATGGAAAAAACGTCATCTCACCTCCACCCCCACCCCCTCCCCCCCCCCCCAAACACACACACACACACACACACACACACACACACACACACACACTGAGAGCACTTTCAGAGACTGGGCGGGATTACAAAATCATGGAAAAAAACACCCCACAAAAAATCCATCACTACCCCCCCCCCCCGCTCAGTGGTTACTTCTTGAGGAAAAACATCTCCCCCCCCCCCCCCCCCACCTTCTAGGAGTTAGATGAGTTGCAAGCAAATGACATACTTTGCCTGGGACTTTGACACATGTCATGCTCGGCCCTCTCTTTCCCGCTGATAATCCTGCATCAGTGAATCATTTCCATTAGTCGATTTGATCCATATAACAGTCATGACGTTATAGCGCTCGATCGTTCCAATATCACGATTTCGACTCCGATCTATCCCGCTCTATCAAAATGTCGGAGAACGGCGCAAGCGTACAGGGATTGCGTTTGGTTGACAGTATCGTAGCGTGCGCGTGATGGGAACGGGGACAAGTCAGGGTTTTTTTCAGATCGGCAAGAAAATTTGAACATGTTCAAACCTTCCTCCTGACCTTCCCGATCAAAATGAACTGTAACGCAAGCTGGAAGGACGTAATGACAGCGTAGCGGCGTGAGCGTAGTTTGACCCTCTTCGTACCAAGGTATAAAGGGCCCATTGATTCATAACGCAGTGATGAGCTCGTGGTAATGAGAGGGTTAAGGTCCCACACAGGGTTGTAAGAGCGGCATCACAACGGAAACGCCTATGAAATATGTTTTTATCATTCAGTCAAGCTTCGACATTATATGCACTATACAATGCTATATGCTGTACTGGCCTTGATATTCATTATGACATCACAAAATCTACCACCACGAACATATTGACCTCTTTTCTTTGAGGGAAGCAACATCCTTGCTTCTTCGTTTGTGTTATTTCGATGTTGAATATCACTATGATAAGTATAGGCAGTAGCACCTTCTTGCACCCTTTGACACATCCGTATAACATAATCAATCCTTTTCATGGATAAATGCCACCCTGAATGAGAATATCGCATAGAAACTGAATGCTGATCATCCAAGGAACACTCAGATTATCATGTTTGCAAGGACAGCAGAAGGAATAGTTTTGGATGTTGTTATTGATGTTTTTTGAGGATGCAAGGAATTTAGTAAGAGTCCATGCATGTTCATTTAGCTTTGCTAGATCAGACTATTGGGAATCAACAGCTGATGACATAATTGGAGTAGTGGTCCCTTCCTACTTTTAAAAAAGAAGATCCTTGATACAATATCATTACGGATTTCACTAGCATTATCTAGACTGAAGATGAACTTGAAACAGTCATTGTCGCTGGGGAAGCAAAGACAATATCTTGTCCATTTATTTGCTAAAATTTAATCTACGGGTCAAGGCCTTTTGGGACATTATGAACTTCTCAGTACCATCATTTCATAAGTATTACAGGCCCCTACAATATTATACACAATTGTAACAATGCAGATGTGAATGGCGTCGATATCTACTAATTTAGCTCCATTCAGGATAGTGTCCAAAGCGCATAATCGTATTTTACTTAAGTTGAAGTGACAGTGTTAAAGTTTGTTTCAAGGTATTTTATATATTACCTGTAGATAGCATCATTCTGCAGCAAAGATGGTGGAGAGTTATATCACATGGTTCTATGTTCAGTTGTGCACCACTAGCAAACAAGATCAAAATATTCTCCGAGAACTTTTATTAAATTTATATTTGTAGCTCATGCCGCATATACTATACGAAATACCTAAAACTGGCGCATCAAAGCTTCGCTTCCAGAACCTGGAGGCGTGTATGGTCATTTGCTATTACATGAAGATTCTGGTAATACACAGGCATTTCGGGCACATGGGGGCATGGGGCGATGGTCTTCACTGCCATTTATGTTAGTAAGTTGACTACATGTATTTCCTATTCTTTCTATTTCTTATGAAGGCCTGGACTTCGTGACTATGGATTTCAGAACGTCTTATACTTGAATGGTGGTCGTCTCCCCCCCCCCCCTCTCTCTCTCTCTCTCTCTCTCTCTCCCTCTCACTGCTTAACCATTCTTGGCTAAATCATGTAATTGATCGATTATTAGATTATAGATAATAGATTATAGTATATTGAAGACCCCTAATGCTAGTCATCGGCGGGCAACTTAATGTATGTTACTCTCTGTCACTCCCCACCCCCAGAACACACTCGCCCCTCCACCAGTCCACCCATTCTCTCTCTCTCTCTCTCTATCTCTCTCTCTCTCTCTCTCTCTTTCTCTCTCTCTCTCCCCCCCCCCTCTCTCTCTCTCTCTCTCTCTCTCTCTCCCCCCACCCCCCTTCGCTATCCTGCTTTACCTTCATCACGTTGGTCCAAGCATCTATTGCTATTAATGGTGGGTAGAGTACAGTAAAAGTTATGTCTTCTTACAGCATGTACAGTACATCCCTGAAATGGGAAACTTTTCCCCTGTTTTACCTCTCCCCCTAACACTGTCTTTTTCTTCTCCCCCTCCCTTGCTTCTTCGTCCACCCCCCTCACAAACCCCTCTCTCTGGTTTAAATCGTCTTCCGCCCGTTGATTTGAGCATAACTATTTGGATATATACGGGTCATGATAGTAGGGGGCGGGCGTGAAATGAATTCTTTATTTTTTTTAACCAGAGAAAGGTGGGTGGGAGTTAAGATGTCATAAATAATTTGTCTATGCAGTAGTCTTCGATGACAATGGTACCACATTTTCCAAATTAAAGTAAATTTGGCGATTATATAGGGACGTTTAAATCCGATACACATGATCATGATGGTTTTAAACATATGGTTTTAAACATATCGCGGAAGACCGATATGCGCAAGATGCTGCTTTAGCAAACATCAGAGTTT